>QLOH01000972.1:207500-238470 GCA_026901365.1 Sesbania bispinosa | reverse complement strand
TCAGCAATATTTCTATCGAAATAGCATCAAATTCAAATATAAGATTATAAATACAATTTAATAATATTTAATAAAAAAGGATTAAACTGGGTAGTAAAATACCATTTTATCCTGATAAGTGAACTAAAAAGTGCATAATTTATAATATGATTTTCACTTATCAAAATATTCATCCTTATTCTCTTCATGCCCTTCGAATGTTGCTTCAGTAGCTTCGATAATGAGCTTAAGGGGTAGTATTCTCTTTTCTCATTATTTGATTCAGAGTTGCTTCAGCTTTATGAGGTTTTCATCTTCTGAGGCTACTCCTTCAACATTGTTAGATGCTCAAACCCGAAGGTGAGCTCTGATCCCAACTGTAAAACCACAGGAAACACTAGAAGGGGGGTTGTGAAAATAGTGTTTTAAAATTTTAAGTTAATTTATGAAACCTTTTCGTAAAAGACAACAAATACGTTTTGGCAAGTTATCACGAAAAACTTCAGGGCAGATAATTGAAATTATTTGAGCTTGTGCGGAAGCTATGAACCTTTGTTTTTCAGAAACTTGCTGAGTTTGATAAGACATTAAGTGTTCTACAAACACTTCAGAAGGTTTGAAAACTAGCTTTAAAAACTTTGTTTTTTTAAACTTGTTTCGAAATAAAAACTGTAGTTCAAAGATGTTTTCTTTATTATCCTACTAAAATAGTTACTTGCTGATTAAAATCATGTTGTTGAGGAAATTGGCTGAACCCTTTCAGTAGGTCAGTAAGTACTTCTTTCAAAAACAATTGTTTTGCTACTGTGCCATATTGATTTGTTAAAAAGTTAGTTTACTAATCAAACCCTTCCTTGGTTAGTAATGAACAAATATTGATAGAAAGTAAAAGAGTTAGGGAAAAGAAAATTCACACAAAGATTTATCCTGGTTCGCCACTACATCGTGAGACATCTTAGTCCAAGGCAAACCACCTCTGGATTTCCACTATCTGAACACAGATACAAATATTCTTTGTTTTCAACTGCCTTCAGGCAACTCAATGAGTATCTTTTATCCAAGCCTCTCCAGGCGTAAACACGTATTCTTGGTTATCAACTGCCTTCCAGGCAACTCGGTATGTAGTATTCTTTTTCCCAGCCTCTCCAGGCTTAACAAGTTTCTTGTTATCAACTGCCTCTCAGTCAACTCAGTGCAGTATTCTTTTTAAACCAGCCTCTCAGGCTCTAACAAGTATCTTTCTATCAAGCCTCTCAAGGCTCTACCCAAGTATTCTTTTCTATCAAGCCTCTCAGGCTCTACATAAGTAATTCTTTTCTATCAAGCCTATCCAGGCTCTACCCGAGTATTCTTTTCTATCAAGCCTCTCAGGCTCTACCCAGGTACTCTTTTCTATCAGCCTCTCCAGGCTCTACCCGAGTATTCTTTTCTATCAAGCCTCTCGAGGCTCTAAGAGTATTGTGTTTTCCACCAAGCTCTACAGGCCTCAGGAGTATTCTTCTTCCCAAGCCTCTCCAGGCCTTCTTCATACACTCAGGGTGTTTACATTAAACTTATGTTTAAGTTCCTAGAAACTTAAAATTACAATACTCCCGGTACTATGGGTTTACTGAGTACTACTCAGAATAAAAGGTTAAATGTAAGTACAAGGAATGATAGAGATATAGGTTTATACTTCTAAGCTTAAATCATCTTTGTGTTTTCAGAAGATTGGTTGATTTTTCGTTTTGAGCCTTTCCAAATTCTTTTGTGGAGGGTTGATGACAAACCATGATGAAGGATATAATTTAGGATACATGGCTGTCTCTTTTGTTTTTGGTTGACACTTTAGAGATGCATCTGGTAAGTTCTGCCAACAACTTCAAAGTCTTACTTCAGGCTATTTATATGTTCTGATAAAAAGGTAGACGTGAAGGTTGTTGATAATAACCATTGAGAAGAAAATGATTTGGCTCATTATAAAGTGTGAAATAGCTTCTCTTTCGGTTTGCTTCTTTTCAAGCAGATTAGGTGTGCAGATGATTGGCTCTGACACACTGCCAGATAAGCTCTTTAATTTGAGAGTTTTCCATTGTCTTCAGCGAGTTGATCTCTCTCTCTCTCTCTCTTCGTTTCTTCTTTCTTCTTTTTCTTTCTTCATTATTCTCTGCAGATGTAAGGAGGATAGGATATAGATTATTCGTTGGTCTACTCCTTTTGACCGTTGTGAGCTCTGATTCTCTTTGATTAGCCTTGACCAGTATAGGTGTAGATATTTTATCCGTTTGGACACACACACCATCTTCTTACTCACTATTTCTTCGAGAGTGAAATTGCTTCTTCAACAAGTTGGCGTATGAACATTTCCTGAGAGAGTAGTTTAATCTTCAGCAGGTTGGCTTGCTTCTCTCAATCTTTTTCTTTCACTGTGTGAAGTCTGTGGTCTAAAATAGAGATTATTTTTAGTCGTTGTGCTTCTTCTTTAAACTATAGTGAAGTTAGCTTTTCTTCCCGAAAAGACTTCTGACTTCTGATGGTGTGTTGCCAGAGTGTGTGCGTGGTAGTGTATAGCAGCACTGACTATCCCTGATTCTATTGCTTTCTGCCTTTTCTCCTTTTCTTTCTCCAACAGAGCTTCTTGAAATAAGGAAAAAGCTTTGCTACTATTTCCTTTCTGGATGAAGGCATAAGACATTTAGACAATTTCTAGTGTTAATCAAATGGTCTTGCTTGTTTAGATTCTCAATGTTTGAGATTTTTCCACGTAGTCAGAAAGTTGAGAGCTTCATATCTTCAGAAAAGTTATATGTATAACTGGCTTTTCTTCTTCAGATAGTTTAAAATGCCACATCATTTCAGAGAGTTGATTTACTTTAGCACTTTTCTTCTTCAGATTGCTCTTCTAGATTTGCTTCTCTATTCTTCATATGTGCTTCGCTGTTCTACTTGTTCTTGATGGTCTTTCATGAACTTGATTCTGACTCTCATTTGTTGATTCAGAATGTTAGATTTCAAACATTCTTGACTGATTGATTGGGATATTCATGAAAAGCTTTCAGCTTTTTGCAGTCGTTGCTCCTTCTCTTTAGTTAGTGACATACTCCAACTTATTTAGTCTTCGGATAGTTGCATTTGTTCTTCTGCTGTCCTTCTTTCTTCTTCTTTCTCTTCTTCTTCTTCTTCTTCTCTTCTTCTTCTTCTTCTTCTTCTTCTTCTTCTTCTTCTTCTTCTTCTTCTTCTCTTCTTCTTCTTCTTCATCCGATGCTTATCTATTCTTCAGATTGTTTCTTCTTTGATCTTTTGGATAGTTTCTGCTGTGTTGTGCTTCTTCTTGGCTTAATGCTTCTTCCTTGTTCTTCTTCTATTAGATTCTGTATTATTCTTCTTGTAGCTCGTGATTCTTTCTTCTTCTTCTTCTTTTTCTTCCAAGTCTTCTAGTTCTCTTTTCTAGTCTTTCTCTTCTTGTCAGCTGGTTGGTTATCTCAGAGAGTTCCTCCAATGCTCTTCTGTTTTCCTTGTATGTTGTCCTCTTTCAGCAAGTTCCTTCTTTCAGCAAGTTGCTTCATCTTTGTTCGGATTTCCTCTTCCTGTCTTTGCCTGCTTCCTTGACTATCTTCGTCTTCTTGTCTTCAGACGGATGATTCATCCTGTTATCTGAAACACAATGCACAGAACAATACCTTTCTCAATAGAACCTATCTTTATATGATCTAATTGTTAATCATTAAAACATAAGGATAATGAGTCTTAAATCTAATTTAATACTTAAATTGATTCTGAGACTCAACATGATGCACTTGAAGTAGAACATGAAGGCACAAACCAAGTCAAGGAAGCTAAAATCAACATACTGGTCAGACAGTATGAGCTATTCAAGATGAATGAGGATGAAGGCATTGAGGACATGGTGAGATGCTTCACAGTCATTACAAATGATCTCAAGTCCTTGGGTAGGACATATTCAAACCAAGACATGGTGAGAAAGATCTTAAGGAGTTGCCAAGCCTTGGAGACCCAAGGTCACAACAATTCAAGAATCCCAGGATCTCAGCACACTCAGATTGGATGAGCTCCTTGGTTCTCTCAAAGTTCATGAGCAAGAGCTGATGGAAGAGGATCTCATTAGACATCCAAAGTCAATTGCTCTGAAAGCCTCATCAAGCAATATCAAAGGTAAGAAAGTAAGCTCATCTCAACAGACCTCACTAACTCATCTCATGACACAGATTGTGAAGAAGAGATGAAGATGATGAGACTGAGATGGATGATGAGCTAGTTTCATCTCAAGAAAGATCAGACGCATGTGGAGAGCCAAAGGAAATGGAAGAAGAAGATTTCCATCAAGAAGAGGAGAGGTCAAGGCTGAAAGAAAGGGCAATTCATCTGCTATGAGTGTAGAAAGCTCGGGCACATCAAGTCTGAGTGTCCTCAACTCAGAAAGGAAACAAATTAAAGCACAAAGAAGAAAGCAATGATGGCCACATGGGATGACACAGAAGAGGATAAGAGGCAAGATGATGAATCAGAAAATCTGTCTCATGGCTAATGGAGACTCTTCAGATGATGAGGTATATGAGTCTGACTCTGATCTCATCTCAATGAACTTAGGTCTGCCTTTGAAAATCTTTTAATGATTCAAATCTTCTTGCTTCCAAGAGCTCTTTATTGAAATCTAAACTGAACTCGGCTCTTGAAAAAGTCAAGTTTCTTGAACAAGAAAATGAATGTTTGAATCACAAAAACAACAGTCTCATGTTGTCTCACATGAGACTGTCTGAACTTGTCAAGGCAAAGACTCAAGCTCATGATGAGTTGGAATTAAGAAACCTCCTTGATGAAAACCAGAAGCTTAAACATCAAAATAGAATTCTCATAGATGATCTGGCAAAGTTTGTGAAAGGAACAAAAACCTTGAGAGATTAATTAGATCTCAAAAAGGAATTTTTGATAAAGCTGGATTAGGCTATGAAAAATCTTCAAGTGAAATCTGGTACAAGGATTTCTTTGTTCCAGCAAGAAAGAAAAAGAGAGAGATGTTCATGTTGTATCAAATTTGGCCATAAGACATCAGATTGCTACATGAGACAAGTAGCAACAAAGAGAAAGGTAACTAACTAACCATGCAGGACCCAAATACAAGTGGGTACCTAAAGTTAAATCTATTTGTGTCACAAATGTTCCTGGGAGCAGCAGCAAATCAAAAAGGATGTGGGTGCTGGACAGTGGATGTTCAAGACACATGACAGGGAACAAAAGCAAGTTCCTTTCACTTGAAGAGAAAGCTTTAGGGGTTGTCTCATTTGGAGACAACAACAAAGCCAGATCAAGGGCACAGGTAAAATGGTAAGACAAACTAACTCAGATTGAAAATGTGTATTTGTTGAGGGTTTGAAACATAATTTGTTGAGCATCAGTAGTTGTGTGATAATGGTTACCATGTTAATTTTCAACCCCCTTCTATGAGATCATAGACTCAGACTGGAAAAATTGTTTTCTCTGGAGAAAGAAATAAGAATCTATACTCAGTCTCACTTGAGAGCCTATCTGATCTCACCTGTCTTGTATCCCATGATCATGAGAAGTGGCTATGGCACAAGAGAGTTGGACATATTAATATGAGAACCATGAATCAACTTGCAAATCAGTCTCTTGTCAGAGGTTTACCAAAAGTAAAATTTGACAAAGACATGATGTGTGTCTTGCAAAAAGCAAGCACAACAAATCAAGCTTCAAACCTATGTCTCATGTCAGTACCATCAGACCACTTGAGATCCTCCACATTGATTTGTTTGGACCAACTAAGATTGTCAGTCTCAGTGGTAAAAAATATGGTTTTGTAATTGTGGATGATTATTCAAGATACACTTGGGTTCTGCTCATTTCTCAGAAGGATGAGTCTTACGAATCTTCAAAATATTTGCAAAAAGATCCAATCTAAGAAAGGGTATGGAATTGGTACTGTGAGAAGTGACCATGGAGGAGAATTTGAGAATGCCAAGTTCAAGAATTTCTTTGACAAAAATGGCATCTCTCACAACTTCTCATGTCCAAGAACACCCAACAGAATGGTGTGGTTGAAAGAAAGAATAGGACTCTACAAGAGATGGCAAGAACTTTATGTGATTCTGGTGTTGAAAAATATTTCTAGACAGAGGCTGTAAACACATCTTGCTATATTATCAACAGAGTCATAATAAGAAAGACCTTGGACAAAACTCCATATGAATTATGGAAAGGAGAAAGCCTTCAATTTCTTACTTCATGTGTTTTGATGTGACTGTTACATTCTAAACAACAAGGATCAGTTGGGAAAATTTGATTCAAAGTCTGACAAGGGAATTTTCCTTGGATATTCCCTTACCTCTAAAGCTTATAGGGTTTATAATCTGAGAACAAAAACTACTGAAGAATCTGTACATTTAGTTTTCAATGAGATACAGAACAATCCACAGAAGAAAATATATGAAGAGATTGAAGAAATGATGGGAGAATTAAGGATCTCAACTCAAGAAGCTAAGGAAAAATATCACCTAAACAAGCACATGAGATCTCCCAAATCTGAACCAAGAAGAGAGAAGCTCAAAATGAGACTTGGAGGTCAGCTCAGACAGGATCTCATAGAAACTCCAACCTGAGATGGACAAAAAATCTCAAGCTGAAGACAAGCTTGAAGAACAGACAGAGACTAGGGGTCCAAGACAAAAGGGTACTTGAGATCCAGAATGAGCACACATTTGAGCTACCCAGAAGTTGGAGACTGGCGAGATCTCATCCAAGAGATCAGATCATGGAGAAACCTCAGATAGGGTAGAACCAGATCATCATTCAGGAATGCTAACAATATGATGGCTCTCCTATCTGAAATAGAGCCAAAAGATATTCATGAAGCTCTCAATGATGAGTCTTGGATTAAAGCAATGGAAAAAGATCTCAACCAATTTGACAAAAGCCAAGTCTGGGATCTGGTCCTCCACCATCTCATCAATCTATAATTGGAACCAGATGGGTCTTCAGGAAAAACTCAATGAAAAAAGGCAAGGTTATGAGGAACAAAGCAAGACTGGTAGCACAGGGATACAACCAACAGGAAGGTATAGACTATGATGAGACCTTTGCTCCAGTGGCCAGACTTGAAGCATTAGAATCCTATTA
The DNA here is from genome assembly GCA_026901365.1 of Sesbania bispinosa. NCBI lineage: Eukaryota > Viridiplantae > Streptophyta > Magnoliopsida > Fabales > Fabaceae > Sesbania > Sesbania bispinosa. The sequence continues at coordinate 231,360 of QLOH01000972.1, read as the reverse complement.
GCCTTTGCAGCTTACAAAGACTTCAAGCTCTACCAAATGGATGTGAAGAGGCATTCTTGAATGGAGTTATTGAAGAGAAAGTCTATGTGAGACAGCCCCCAAGGTTTAAAGATCCACACCATCCAGAATATGTGCTTAGACTCAAGAAAGCCTTGTATGGTCTCAAGCAAGCTCCAAGAACTTGGTATGATAGGTTGAGCTCATCCTAATTGAAATGGATTTTCTAGAGGTCAAATTGACACCACATTATTCAAAAGGGAGTATAATAAGGATTTATTAATTGTTCAAATTTATGTAGATGATATTATTTTTGGGTCAACTAATGAATCTCTTTGTCAAGAATTTCAAGTCTCATGCAGGGAGAGTTTGAGATGAGTATGATGGGAGAGCTGAGATTCTTTCTAGGCTTGCAGATTAAACAACAATCTGATGGGAATATTCATTTGCCAAGAGAACATGTAAAAGACTTATTGGTAAAGTTTAAAATGAATGATTGCCAAGCCTATGAAAACTCCCATGCACCCATCAACTCAAATTGATAAAGATGAGAAAGGTAAGACAGTCTCAACAAGCTGTATAGAGGTATGATATGGTCTCTCATATATTAACTGCTAGTAGACCTGATATTCAGTATGTTGTAGGAATCTGTGCAAGATACCAATCTGAACCTAAGGAATCTCATCTCACTGTTGTTAAAAGAATTTTTAGATATTTAATTGGAACAACTAATCTTGGTCTTTGGTATGAGAAAGGATCTAGATTGATCTTGTAGGCTATAGTGATGCTGACTTTGCTGGAGACAAGATGGATAGGAAAAGCAACAAGTGGAACTTGCCAGTTCCTAGGAAAGTGCCTTGTCTCTTGGTCCTGCAAGAAGCAGAACACAATAGCCTTATCCACCACTAAAGCTGAATACGTCTCAGCTGCAGCATATTGTACACAAATCTTGTGGATCAAGTCTCAAATGCTAGATTATACACTAAAGTACTATAAAATCCAATTTATGTGATAACACTGGTGCTATTAATCTTGAAAAAAAATCTTATTCATCACTCAAGATCTAAGCACATAGATATTAAGCACCACTTTATAAGAGACCACGTTCAAAGGGAAATATTGAGATAATCTTTGTTGATACTAAAATCAATTGGCTGATATCTTTACTAAACCCTTAGTGGAGGAAAGTTTTTTTGAAAATTTGAAACTACTGAATATGTGTTCCTTTGATTATTGTCAACATTATATTGCATTTTATGACAACAGATCCTGATATTAGATAAGCCTCAAGACTAAGTCTAATGTAGGACGTCTCAACATAACGTCTCAAGTATCAATGAGATATTTATGAGAGGCGATTCTTAATGAAGAATCTCAAACGTCAAAGAGACGTTACCTGAGAGTGCTTCTCAACCGTTGCCAACGACTATTTAAGAAACAGTAACTTCCTCAACACACGCGCTCCACTAGCCGTTATGTATAAAAAGGAGAGCCCAACCACTTTCAATCGTTCATTAACTGCCCACTAAGCCACTCCTCCTCTCTCTCTTTCATCTTAGCCTCTCTGATTCTATAAAAGGCAAAACCCATCTCAACTTCATCTTCCTCAATGCGCATCAAAGTAACTGCTCTCAAGCTCCCTTATTCTGATATCTCATCTTCATCCTCCTCACCACATCTAAGTATGTCTTCTCCAACTCATTTGAAGCAATGGGTAGCATCCACTCTAGTCAAGAAAATCTAAGCTGTTCTCCCTCACCACAGCCAAGCACTGAGTCTGAGACCACCAGCCTCAAACTTAGCCCTTACCATCCTCTAAATCCACTTCATCTATGAAAAGCACTCCTTTTCCCCTTAGACCTAAATCTCAAAGGATTGCTTCAAACGTCGTTCAAACCTCTGGTCCAAAAGCCCAAGATCACCTGTCCACATAGATCTCACTCAACCAGAGCCTTCAAGGAAAGGAAAGAGAAGGCAACTGAAGAAAAAGCAAGGGAAAGAAAACTATCTTTCCCATTTGACATTTTTTAGAGTGCTGGTATAGAGGACAAGTTCACCAAGAAGTTCACTAAAAAGAAGATGTAATTGGAAGGGTCATGATCTTGAAGAACTGAAGGAAGAAAACTAGGGACATTGGTCCCTATCTTAGGAAACAAGGGTAGGAAGACTACCTCTGTATGACAGAGCCAGTCTTTTCCCAAGATGACTCGTGCATTTTATGTTGCTTGCTCCACTACCAAAGGAGCATCTCAAGGTTTGCCTCACGTTGTGGCCAATCTCAGAGGAGTTCACATTGAACTCACAGAAGAGACCCTAGGAGGAATCGTCAAAGCCCCAGTTGCTGGAAACAGACTTTACAGTGAAGATAATGGTGGGACAAACCCTGGGGATCCCTGCTGAGAACGTTGGCACGTCTTTCTTCAAAGACGCTACCATCAGCAACAATGCCTCATCTCTCAGTCTCTTTGTAAAATTTATTTTCATTTGGTTGCAAAGTGTATCATGCCTCGTGTTGGAACCTTCAACAAGTCTATTCCACTGAACTCATGGTAATGTACCATTTAAAGCATGTGATTGCTTTAAATTTGTCGTTCATCATCCTCAAGCATATGGAGCATGTTTTCAACAACCCTAAAGTCTATGCATCTCTTCCTTTTGGAATGCTCACTACAAGGATCATGAAGCATTTCAAAGTGGACTTGAGTGGCTGTGAAGAGACAAAAAAGAAGCCTGGGTTTGTAGGCAAGTCAATCTCAAGTCTCTTAATTTGGATGGTAAGTTAATGGGTTTCTGGCAAGCGAACAAAAATCCAGTAGTATAATAGTAAGAAAAGTATCGTATCCACAGGGAACGGTCAATTCATGTATACTTGTGATCTAATTATCAAGGGAAAAAACGGGTTTTGAGAATATTGTTGTGCGAAAAACGTAAATAGCAAATTAATAATCAATTGAATTTAGAAAGGAAGAGTTAGAGACACTTTACTTGGATTAGGATTGAACTTCATCTCATCACACCCCTCATGTATGTCGAGACTACCTAATATTTATAGGCTTTGAACTATAACACTGTAGACAAACTATATTGCTAAGACCCCGAGTTACCAGGCGCCACTCACACTCAAGGTAATCCATGCGGGTTCTCCCAAGCGACAGACTTACCCTCGGCTTATTTTGCTTTCTTTATCCCGTTTGTAAAAGAACTAATTGATAACGAGGCCTACTCCTCTGGACGCACCTTCGCTAGAGTACTGTCACTACCCATCACTCATTAGAATACATCCACGTTTTGCTTCCTGGATTGACAATCAACTAATCCCTAATCCTTTGCTATCGATCTATTAGACCATGCTTATCCTTTAGATGCCCTTCATTAGGATACTCACACTACCCATCAATCATTAGCAACACCCATGTTTCAATCACTGGTTAACCGAGTATTCTCATTCACTCAGAGGTTGAGTTTCCTATGTCTAGGCTCCCCCAAACTCAATCCTAGTCGTAACTTAATTACAAACTAGCCTATAACTCCGGCGCAAGCTCGGAAGTTAGGAATTAAGCACAAACAAGATTACCAATATTATAGCTAGGGAACTGCATAAATAAATAGATAGAGTTCAACATACACTTGGGAATGGAATCAATTACATTCAATCCTAATGGAGAGTAACTACACAAGGTAGCCATACAAACCACCGAAGATGTTGTCACCATCTTCAATCCTTGTGAATCGCTCCTCCTCTCCTACTCTAAAATTAGAACCGATGCATTATCACTGGAATATAACTGAATTACAATAATCGTGCACACCTGATCTGGTGAAAGAGGTTCCTATTTATAGGCTAAGGAAAGACAAAGAAAATTAGGGAGAAATCTATCTAAAAACAGCAATAGGGCAAGAATCAGCGTGATCTGCGCTACAGCGCAGGTTCCAGAGAGCTTGCGCTTCATCCTGCGCTGTAGCACAGGTTGAAGCGCAGCATGCGTCCTGCAGCTCCAAACTTTCTCTTTTTAATTTGATCTCTCCCCGAGACTGGTTTTGGCTGATTTGTCTTTCCTTGTTTCCCTTTATTTGATGAAATCGTTTGTATTTATTGAGCATCTTTGATTTATTTGGAAGGTTGTCTGCAGAATCCTTGTTTGATTGACAGAGATATCTTCATTAATGGCCTCTAATATATTCTTCAAATCTTCATTATTGCTCACAAATAATCTTCCAATCTTCATTAATTGCCTTCAATCAAACTTCAAATCTTGTAGATATCTCCCTTATTTAATGTTATCTTTCCCTCAAATCAAATCCTTGCAATATTCTGCAAAAATCAGCAATATTTCTATCAAATAGCATCAAATTCAAATCTAAGATTAATAAATACAATTTATCTAATATTTAATAAAAGGGGATTTAAACCGGGGCAAAAATACCATTTTATCCTTGATAAGTGAACTAAAAAGTGCTCTAATTTATCATATGATTTTCACTTATCATAAGTCTATTCCACCCCCTACTTTTCCTATGATGTTCCTGCTAATATACCTCCTACTGTGCAAGCATCTCCTTCCTCCAAGATGTTTGAAACAGAGAAGAAGAAGAAGAAGAAGAAGAAGAAGAAGAAGAAGAAGAAGAAGAAGAAGAAGAGAAGAAGAAGAAGAAGAAGAAGAAGAAGAAGAAGAGATGGTTGTGAAAGAGAATGCTGAGGGATCTCAAGAAGGGTCTGAGATCCCTATGAAAGAAAAGAAGAGAAAGTCTCAACCTGCCGTCTCAATTGAGACTAAGACAAGGAAGAAAAAGAAAAAGAAGACAAGGTTTGAGCACGTCTCTTCTGCCCTCACACAGCCTGATCCTCAACCCCCTGCAAACTGAAGCACATGAAGGTGATTATCTCATCCCTGAGACTGAAGAAACAACACATCAGACCCAAGTCTCAGCAAGCCTCACTTCATCAGACTCCACCTCCATCTCCTCAACAGATGACCACTTAAGCTCACCATCTCCCATAACTAAGGTTGCAGCTGAAGCTCTTGCAAGTTTAGACAAAGAAACAACTACCTCAACCCATGAGGTTATGCAAGAACAAGAGCCTGCTGATGTTGAGACTGAGGAAGCACTCGTCTCTCATCAAAAGACCCTTGTGCAGAATGAACCATCTCACTCCTTCCCAACCTCTTTACTTACACCAGGGAAGTTCTTTGTTGACTCTCTTTTCAGCTCACCTGCACCAAAGTATGATCAGTCAGCACCTCCACCTGCACCATCTCAAGCTCCCACATCTGAACCCTCCATTCCTACTCATCTATCTGATTCGATTAATACATTTCTCAATCAGCTTCAAAACGAACAGCAGCAGCAACAGCAAAATCTAAGCAACAAAACTGAGCAAAACCAGAAGAAGATTCTCAAGAAATTGAAGCAGCACAAGAAGAGGCAAGAGGCTATTCTCAGTGGGCTTGACACAGTTCTTCAAGCCTTGCATACTTCAAATGACTTTCACAAGAAGATAAACCTTCATCTTTCCAATTTGTCTCCTCTTCCTGAGTTTCCTTAAACTATGCAAAGGCCACCTGCTTCTACTTCTGACTCATCCTCTTTCCTTTCATCCTAGCTGGGCTAGTTTTTCCTTTTGATAATGGCAAAAAGGGGAGATTTGATTAGGTGTTTCAACCTGATAAGAGTCTCCAGTAGTTTATGTTTAGATGCATAGTTTAGGAAAGTTGAGATGTAATAGCATCTTTGTGATCTTTTGATTAAACTAATGTAATTTTCTTCTGATTAATGAAGTTTCCTTTTGATTGTATTTTTATTTTTCTTCAAATCTTAGCTTATCATTTTTTTTAAGAGCTCTTAAAATGTTTAATTAAAAATCAGTAACAAGAGTCTTAGACTCAGGGGGAGCTCAACTCTTAAAATGATTAGACCCTCTCATCAGGATGAATGATAGAATTCAGGGGGAGCTAAGTCTTAAGACTTGAAACTGGACCATTCTAAACTAAAACTTCATGGTTTGCCATCATAAAAAAGGGGGAGATTGTTGAGACAAACTCACTCTTAAGGTTTTTAATGTAGTCAAACCATTAAGTTGAGATGATCACAAAACAAGTATGAGATGCATCTTGTTATTTTCTAACTGTGTGCTCAAGTTTATGGCAGAATTTCTAGACTTTAGATTTTCAGAAAATGATCATAAAAGGAAGCTCAAAGACCATCTTTGAGGATATGAAGCATAGAAGTCAGAATTAAGATATGCCGAGACAAAAGACTTAAATCAAAATATTGAGAAAAGAAGAGATTCAAAGTCAGTTTGAGACGCTGGCTCAAGATCAGACATAGACTCAAGCACAGATGCTAAGTCATATTCAGATGCTGACTCAGCTTGAGACATATACTCACAAGAAGAGACTCATACACGAACTCAAAAGAAGGAACAAAAGTCAGACATAAGATCTGCTAAGAGATGGGACTCAGTCTTAGCTTCAGAATCAAGAAGAGGATTAGACTAGAAGATGAGGAACAGGGAAGAGACTCTAAGTCAGCTTGAGATGCAAGCTCAAGAGAACAGATGTAGACATCAGACTCAGATGCAAGAGCTTCCAAGAGTTAAGACTCAGACTCAGCTTTAGAACGCAAGACACAAGGGTCAACAAGAGTCAAGACAAGTACACTGCACACTGACACAAAGCAATGGCACAGTACCTTTTGGCAGAATACCTTCTCTCACTTGCAACGACTCTCAACGGTTAGAAAACGGCTAAAAACGGCTAGTTTTCATTTTAATTAAATGCTGAAGTCAACAGTGAAGAAGTGTGAGAGACTGTGTGGATTATTGAATAGCTTCTACATCTCATCTCATCTCATCTCATCTCATCTCATCTGACATCTCAAGTCTATCCTATTTCAGATCTGATCTTAACTGAGAACACCATGTAGTCTCAGTTTATTTCTCTTCTTAGTTCTTAGTTTCCTATCCTTTTAGAAGAGAATATCTCTAGCTAAGCTCACTGTTTATCCATACATTGTATGTTGTAAGCTAGACTCATCAATATCCTTCCAACCTATGTAACTAGTCTCAACTGAGATAGGAAGAAGCCTAGTCTCAGTGTGAGTGTGAGCGTCCTGAAGAGGCTGTAAGAATACTTGTGACTCAGCCAAGGTAGGGGTGCCTGTGCTTGGTGTGAGAGACGTCCTGAAGAGGCTGTAAGAATACTTGTAATTAACTGGATTGTCAATAGTGGAAATCTCACAAGTTGTGAAGACTGGACGTAGCCCAAGGTGTGGGTGAACCAGGATTAGATCTGTGTGCATCTCTCTCTTCTATCTCTTTTACATTTCACGTCTCACGTCTTAAGTCTGTTTACTAAAGTGAATTCAATTTATTCTATGTAAATCAAGTTTTTTAAATAACAAAAGAATCACTTCTTCTTGATCACATAATTATTGATAGTTAAAATTCAAGCTACATCTAACCAATTTGAGACTCCAAGTTATCAAACTTGAGATCACGTCTCTGCTTGAATTTAAGTGTGCTTTTTCAAGAACAAATTATAAGTCTCTATTCAACCCCCCCTTCTAGAGACATCCAGCCAACTTTAGACCTAAACTAAGTATCCGTACAAGGAACATCTTCCTTACAATCCATCTAGACCTATCGTTTCCTCATGTCTTAACTAACAATTAACATTTCATTTTTAATCTTACATAGTTCCTCTAGGTCAAAGACTCATAGATTTCCTCTCATACAATTATATGTAATATATTCATGAGGTAAACAAAGAGTTTATAAAGGGGTTCCTCAACATGTGTAACTATATGGTTCATGGATATGAATATGGGTCATGGAATGTGATGGTTTTCCCCAAAACCCTAATAATCCCAAACCCTAAAATACAATCAATCCAATTAATACTCAACAATCATTCATAATCATGGTAAGAAAACACGATCATAAAGGAATAGAAGTAGAGGGGAGGGATCATACAAAGTTCACACACAAATGAGAGTGCGTGGGTGAACCACACTCACCTCTAGAATTGGGAAATGAAGGTCTTGAAGGTTGGGTTGAGTTCCTTGAGCTTCCTCGGACTTGAGAACCTCTCCAGAGCTTCCTATCTTCACTTCTCTCTCAGCTAGGGCACAAGAAGGGGAAGGAAATGTTTTTAGAAAGATTTGGGTTTGGGTCAAAATGACCGTCAAATATTTTTAAAAACTGATTATGAACGTTTTCTTTCAAGCGAGACTTTTCTCGCTTGAGCGAGAATTGTAACATGCCTCTGCTTTCATGTTCTCGCTCAAGCGAGAACCCTCTCACTTGAGCGAAAACACTCCAGAGAGCACCCCGTTCTATGGACACTTCTCGCTTAAGCGAGAATCCTCTCGCTCGAGTGAGGGGTTGATCTTTGCTTAAGCTAGCCTTTCCCCGCTTAAACGAAAATCATCCAAAAGAACCCACTTCTATGGACCTTTTTCGCTTAAGCGAAAACATTAGTAACCAAATTCACCCCTTTTGTTGATATTTTTGCTCAAGTAAGGACCTTCTCGCTTGAGCAAAAATACTCTAGAGTTGACCCCTAAAATTCAGTTTTAACCCCCTTTTTACCTACTTCCTTTTATGAAAACCTTTTATATCCCTAATTTCACTTATGAAAATGATTTCAATTTCGGGATGTTACAGCTTCCATCTTAAATAATGGTCGATGATGCTACAATGTGCATTCCCTATTATTTACTTCTTTTATGGGATGTTTCGGACTTGAGAGAGAATTTCCTTTCTCTTGTTTAAAATCAATAAGGAAATGGATTTTAAAACTAATTGGTTTTTTATTTTTATTATTAATAGTGATTTGATTTTTATTATTTTATTTTTTTATTAAAATTATTAAATCATTTGGAGATAGTCCCATCAAGAAGAGACAACTACTAATCCTAACTTATTAAACCAGAAACATGCAGAGTAGAGAAAAGAACTATGACTCTCTTTTTTGGTTTAACCACAGGTATCCTCCACGGGAGGCAATCTTGTTCGAGCTGGGAACATCCATATAATGATGGGGCCCAGCAAGGATTTTTTTCCAAAAAACTCGAACTCGAGAACTTGCTTAATGGAATCAAGCATATACCACTTGAACCAACCTTTGTTGGTGAAAGGAACTATGACTCTAAATTCACACACACAAGGGTCCAAGTTTTAGACCCTTGGTTTTAGATTCACTTATCACAACAATGACTAATTTATGCAAGCCCTTTAACACAACAACACTACATAAAATGAAATACAACGAGCTTTTGGCACCTACATATTAGAACATAACTACTTTCTCACTAAAAAAACCTGTGGCAGCTGCAACTTGATACTTAAGTGCTCAGTCACCATCTTTTTATGCACTTTTTTTGCCTAAATATAGTCAGAGTTCTAAACTATAAAGCACAGATTCTGTCCAATATAAGAAAATATAATAGTCATGATTTACGCTATAATTATAAGACATTAGAGAAAGAAGATACACATAATAGAAGCATAATTTATAATAGAAGAGTAATTAATTTTCAATTGCATGATTTAGAAACACTAATAAAAGAAATTGTGTCACATAACAATAATAGTCTCATGACAACAAAGACTCAAAAAACAACTATCAACTAACAAAATAAAAGGACCTGTTACAACCTCAGAAATAATCAAAAAGGCTAATGATAGCAAAAAAAAACCCAACTAATACACTAGAAGTTGAAACTAAGAACCGAGACCAAGATTAAGAAATTCTTGCAATATGCAACTAGCTGAATTTATAATAGAAGAGGAACAATAGCCAAAAATACCCAACTATTCCAAATTTCACGCCGTCGTAGAAGCCAATCATGGGTAATTATAGAACTGTATCAAGAAATAAAACCATCATCGGAACACCAAGCCTTAGACAGAGACAACTAGAAATAAACGAGAACATGCTTGAGGCATTCATTGTGCCATACCAGAACAACAGACTAGCAACTAACACCATAAACTGCAGTTTTCTAAGATCAATTTTGATTTGCATAAGTAGGCTCATTAATTTGAACCACCTGTTACAGAAGTCAACTGCATGTCAAACTCATCAATTTGGATTAGTAAATAGAACCAGAATTATTTATTATCATATGAACAAAGTTACAAGAAAAAAATATTTACTCATTTCACCTGCATTTTTAGAGACTTGTTCAAGCAAATCATTCCAAGATCGACCAGTATTGACATTATGTTTTCCACATAAATACTTCCAGAGATGATATTTATTTCAATGATCTAGACACAAACAAAATTGCAATTGGTAACAAACAAGTAGCAAGTCAAAACAAACCTCAGGAATGTAAGGATTAACATGACCAACTAAATATTGGGGAAAACTTGGAACTTGTGGGATTTGTGGGTAAACATGAGTTGCACCATAATGGGGTAAAGTAGACATAAGTTGGCTTAATGTGCACCTCCAAATGTCAGATTATGAGTTGGTGGCAACAAAGGCGCCCTTTGTAGAAAATCTAGCATATTTATATTAGAAGATGCATTGTGCTGGAAATTCAACATCATTCACAAGTTTAAAAATATTTCATCAACTTTCATAAAAACATATTGTACTTAACTATAAAGGATGATATGCACTCAAAGAGTCCTGTTTGTATACATTTTGTGTTGAGCATATAACTTTCTCTATTGTTTCTTTATGACCACTGCTATTGCTCATTTTTTCCTTCTATTATAATAGTGAAATAACATCAACAAATTTACACTTAAGCTCAGACATTAGTGAGGCAAATTGTATAAACTTCCATAAAGGTAAAATAGTATAAAGAACATGTAAATCCAATTGCGGAGTTGATATGCACTCACTGAGTCCTCATCGTGTGTATTTTGTGTTGAGCATCTAACTTTTCTTCATTCTCTTCATAATGGTGAAAAATTAAATTTACATCAGCACACATAAATTTAGGGACAAATATTAACCACAAATTTGCGTCACTTTCATAAAGGCAAAACAATACAAAGACATCTGAATCCATTTATGGCGATGTTATGCACTTACAAAATCGTTATCTGGGTCTTGTGTTGAGAAATTTACTTTCTCTTCATTCCATCTATGAATACTGCTACCTTTCATTTTTGCCTTCCAGAATAGAGTTTAAAATAAAATGCAAATTAAAACAAACATAAAAAGATACAAAAATATATTTGAAATCAAAGTTAATAAAATGCACTACCTTTGTGTGCTCAACATTGTCTTCATTAGATGATAACTCATCATTCGTACTATAATGAAGATTAGTACTAAGAAGCCTTGGACATGTCCTAATTATGTGTCTAGTTTTGTTACAATTTAAACATTGTCTCCTTTTCTTCCTATGCCATTTCTTTACAAGAGCACCTTTAGTCTTCACCACCATGGGATCAACAACACCCTTTTCAAATGAGGTTTTCGTGTTATGTGGATTCCCTTGCTTCTTCATCTTTGCAACTAGCTTGAAGATTTCATTCATATTGTCATTGAAATGCTCACCATTTTCTGATCCAATATCAATAAGCATATTACAGGAAACAATTAGAGCGCCTCACTGGGCCACTTTCACAATATCATAACCTATCTCATTTGAACCAATTGAAGACATAAAATCACACATAGCAGACTTAGTCCACCGTTTGCAAATCAAATTGTCAAGAATGGTTTCCATATGCTCATGTTCATGGCACAAAAATTTTGAGAACATGGAATGGCACGAGATCCAAATAGTCGACGATCACGTATAAATTTAGATCACATATAAATTTAGATTGGACTATGTCATAAACAACATGAATTGCAATTTTGGGGTTCCCAACTTTGTTCATCTTAAACAACAAATTATCTTTATTTTGTAACCTCTCAATAACATTTAATGCACTAGCCTCTTTAATCTTAGATTTCTCTTCTTTGAAAAATTCTAGGGTGAAATTTTTTTTTATGCATTAAGCTCATACTTGCACAAAGAAGTAGTCATCACAGGTTCTGAATAAAATGACTTAAAATCAACCATATGTTCATTATTTCTGTATTCTCTCAAAGCTTGCTCAAAATTATGCATGAAATTAACAATTATATCCTTCTTCCCCACATATGATTTCAATAGAGAATTGATGCTTTCCACTAAGACGTGGTTCTTATAGCACCAAAGAATTTATCCCGCAGATACGCAGTAGCCCACATTGACTTGTTGTCATATGCTTTTGAAACCCATCTGCTACATATTGGGCTATGTTTCACAACCATCTTCTTCCAAAACCTTTCAAATTCATCAAGGGTAAAATTTGAATACATTGAAATCTTGAAATCCTCTTAAAATTGAGGATTCTTAACATTTTCACATGCATTATTGTGCAAGTGCCATGCCACAAAGTCGATGCATTGCATCTGGGAACACTTGCTTGATAGCCTCCCTCATAGCACCATCACCATCTGTCACTACTGCTTTTGGATGTTTGTTATTCATAACATCCAAAAATGTTTCTAACACCCATTTATATACTTGAATCATTTCATCAATAAGCAAAGCACAAGAAAATAAAATTGTCTGCTAATGATGATTACACCCAGAGAAATTTACCAACGGTATGTTATATTTGTTTTTCTTGTACGTTGCATCAAATGCAAGCACACATTCAAAACATTGAAAATCAACTCTACTATCTCCATCTTCCCAAAAATAGATGTTGGAGATTATCATCATCTATAATAGTAAATCTACAAAACAACGTGGGATCATTAGTTGCCTTGCCTTTTAAAAAACTTAAGGTAGCGTTTGCATCCCCATCTTTTATTCTACTACATTTTTTTCTGGTCAAAGTAGTTATGCAAATCTTTTTTGGAAAAACCAAAACCAACATACCCCCTTTTGAGATAGTATGAATCCCATTATGTGACATGTTCTAGCACTAAAAGAGCACAAACTATCAACCTGAGCCTTATTAGCATCATTGATGCCAGAGTAAGCAGAGATTAAGTGAGTGAAATTGTGTGGGGTTAGTTCATTGTTATGAGACTCCTAAAATGTAGTAACCTTCCATTTTGACGTCTTATAATCAAAGTTACCCGCAACATAGCTTGGCAATTAGCGCGGGTGATTGCTCTGTGCTCCCTTTTTCTATCTACCCTCAAAGGTGTTTCTTGTCCCTGAATCCCTTTCTATTACACATCAACTTACGCATTATGATATTACCCTTTAAATCTCGATGCACACCATCTTTCCTCATAGTAAGGCTATGGAATTTGGCATATCAATGATAAAAGTCACATGCTTCAATCCCACTACCAAACTCTAGACTCCATATATCATCAACTGTCAACTCTAGCATATTTTTATATTGATTAACTCCTACATTAAAGTCTACATCCTCACATTGATCAGCTAAATAATTATCATTTTCACTACTATTGTCATCAGGGTTAATGTCATGAGCATAATTCATATCATTCTCATCATTCAAATCAATAACCGATTCATCAGCAATCTTACCTATCTACATAAGATTCAAGTGTGCTTTAACACATTTAACAACTAAATGATAATCCAAAAGTAGGTTTCACATATTTTAATAATTACATACTATCACTCTATAATAATCCTATGTTGAAATGCATAATCCAAGGAAGCACAATCATTTCAAAATAAAAATGAATCATAAAGGATAACTTTTCACATAAGACTGCATAAAATTCATTCAATAGCATGTATCATGCTTCTTGATATATAATTAAAAATTAATCTATTCAAGAAAACACTTTGAAAGCATATAAAATCTGACAACACAGTAATAAGCAAATAAAGTTTGTTTTTCAAAACTTTCTAAGATTGCTATTAAGGAGTGAAAATTCAATCTTTTCCACTATAGGCTGAAGTTGAACAAGAAGTTGCTATACAAGTAAATTATCAATGGGATCATATCAAAGAACTTGCCTATCAGCCGCTTCAATAACAATGGGTAATAATAATTCAGGTTTGTATTACTTTAATTATTAATAATGGTTTTGACCAAAATTATCAAATACTACCTCTGTTCCAAAACTTTTGTTGTTTTAGGATACTCCTAAATTCCAAAACTCTTGTTGTTTTAGATATCCAAGAAAAAGTTATTATTTTTTCTCATACCCTTATTTAATTACTTACATCAACTAACATCTACTCTTATTCTCTCTCTATTAATTACATATGTCTTTATTATACAAACACTCTCTTTATATTTTCAAGGCATTTAATGACTTAATGAGCTTGCAACCAGATACTACTATCCACTATCTAACCCTTTCAGCTCTTTAAATGAGGGTATTTTAGTAAAAATTTTATTGAATCTAGACACATCAATCATTTCCTTGGTCCGTGCGCATAAGCTTGAACAACAAGAGTTTCGGAACGGAGGTAGTTGCTTGGTAGGACACTAGGACGATAGTTTAACAATTAGCTTCAACAACAATGGATTTGACCCAACAAGTAAGAAGAAAAACCATATATCAAGGACACTAACAGGAACAAAAACACAATGAGGACCCGTACCATACATATACGAGTTTCAAAACCAGCATACCAACCTGTGAGAGAGAACCAACAACTGAAATGTACCAATATCCCCAAGCAATGACTCATGAGCAAGAAACAGTTGAGCATATCAAATTACCCTGAATAACTACTAACTTTGCACCTAAGATTCATTCTCTCCAAAATAATAACACAACAGAAAACACCCCAGAAGTAGCTTAAAATTAAGATTGCATCACTCCAACCAAAATAAATAAGAATTAACTCAGGTCACCCCAAAAATTCACCAAAACTTGGACCCGAACACAAATACAATAATGACGCATGAAATCTAAACAAATCTGAAAGAGAAACCTAGAATTTGGATCCAACAGTTGCGTCATTCAAAAAGAGAAAGAAAACAAACTTGAGATTGAGGATGACGTTGTGCGCTGCGCTCAGATGCGAAGAAAGGGAGGTAGCATAACTACAATGGAGACAAAGTTGCGTTCAAACAAGACCGCTCTATGGGAACATGACTAAGGAAGCTGACGCATGCCTGAGGAAGACGAACTGTGACTAACGAAGACTGATCGCGGCTCCCCAACCCACATTTATAAATCACAGGCGATGGCTTTGTCGCTGGGTGGAGACTAGGTCGAATTTTGCAACGATGAAAGGTATGGCTGCGTTCAAACTTTAGAGGAATGGTGAGGAAGTTTGGTGAATTAGGGATTTCAAATTTACAAAAGATGGTTTTAATTAACAATAAAAGAAAATTATTTAGGATATAATTTATGGCATTGTTATTGAAATTGGACCGAGCCGGCCGGTCCGACTGGTTCAACCGGAAAACCTGATCCACGACCAGTCCGGTCAAGGGTGCAGACCTTTTGTGCACTAGAACCGGCCTCAAACTGGTTAAATCGATCATCAACCGGCAAAACCGGTGAAAATCGGCCCTGTTCAGAGTCATTGAATCATCTAGCGAAATCGTTATTTACTAAAGAAGTAGAAAGAGGTTTCGCATGATTTGATCCCTGATACAGTGCACGCAGCTCACACGTCTTTACCACTAAACCACATGCACTTCTTGACATATAAGTGCCAATTTATATACATATACATATATATATATAATATAAACACTGCAAATCTTAAAAACGTATTAATAAAACTTATTAAATGAGAATTGAACTTAATCATTATAAAAGATAAAGTAAATACATTATGTCACAATCAATAATAAATATTAATTTACATATTTAACATATATAAATATATATTTCATAAATATATTTTTATTAATTAGTATATTTAATATATTTTCGGTTTAACCGGTTCAACTAGTGATTCACTAGTTCAACCAGTGACCCATTGACTCAGTGCCCTAACCGAGTCAATGATCGGTCTGAGTTTAATAACATTGATTTATGGACTGAAATATATTTTATAAATGTTATAATATAAAATTAATAATTTATGGGACCTAAAAGAAAAAATTGATGTTATTTTACTAATCCAAATGTCAAAAAATTAGTTTATATGGTATGTAGGCATTGAAACCCTAAAATCAATAAAGGCACCATAGAAAGCACCTTTGTAATTGCCACATCACCAATTTGAACAATTTTTTTTTTTTTATTTTAGATTTTAAGAAATGTAAATTAAAGAAAAAAATTATAATAATCAAAATAAAAACTCATTTGTTCTACATGTATAAAAACATATTTTACCATTTTTTTTAATTTTCACAACAAGGAGACTTGCTTGCATAACTGTTTGGGTATCATTTAGGAATATATTATGCAGCGCCCCATTTAGATTCATCACTTTGTTGGCTTGTATCTACTAGGTTCTAGAAACAAATTGATTGGCTTCTAGACAACTAACAATTATAAAAAAGTGCCTCTGGTTACTTGTCAATAATCGTATATTTGTCGAGTTCAAGTTATATATATGCAGTGTGTGACCATAACATGCAAACCAACACTTTATGTTTATTATTATCATATTGTGAACTTAGATATACACATGTAGCTATTTCTACTATGGCCAAGAGATTGATGGCTACATTTAGGGGTGTTCAAATCCAATCCAATCTAATTGAAACCGCAACAATCGATCTAAAAAACCGCAAACCAAAATAACCGCAAACCGAAAAAATCGCAAACCGCAAAAAACCGAAATTTTTTATTGGATTGGATTGGATTTCGGATCTGCCCGTGAGAACCAATCCAATCCAAACCGATCCAAAGTTTTCTAAACATCTTGGTATATTGCCATTATTGATATTATTTTTCTGTGATGATGTAAAAAAATTATTATTGTGCAACTATATTTAACGAATAACATTCAATTATGGGATTAGAAGCCATCAAATAATTTGTATATTATAGGATATGATAAGATAATTGCATGTTTTTTATCATATTAGGTTTACCATAAGCGAATATTGTTATATGGGCAATGGAATTGAGATCCACTCTCATATCTAATTAAGTATTTAAAGTTACAACTTTTTTTTAATAAGTATTTAAAGTTACAACTTATTTGTTCAAGAAACATTAACAATTTGGCAAAACATGACTTTTTGGCTTTTAATTTGTAAAAGATTAACGATCTTGGAAACTAGTAATGATGTCATAATTTTGTTTTCATAATTTCATTTTTAGTTTATTTGAGAAACCGAAATCCAATCCAATCCAAACCGATTAAAATTGGATTGGATTGGATTGGATTCGGAAAAAAATCAAAACCGATTGGATGATTAAATGAGAAAACCGAAATCATTGGATTGGATAATTTTTCCCTCCTAACCAATCCAATCCAATCCGCGAACACCCCTAGCTACATTATTTCTCTTCCTAGCCATGTTTTGCTCGAGTTTGAATATGGACACCGAAATTATAGTATCTACAATTTACTTATTTAGGGACTCGACTTTTGATATTGGTACCAACAGTTTGTTGCCTAATTCATCATCACGGGTGGATGTGTAATTTTATGATATTGATTCTCCTTTCTCAAAATTAGCCGTGAGGTTTAGCAAGAATAATGATATATATCAGAAACAATGATTTACTATTTATATCACTGTTTGTGTTACATTTTAAAAAAACAAAAAAAAAAAAGAACACTGACTAAAAATAATGTGCCACAAACAATGGTATAAATGATGTATCACTGTTTGTGATACACAAAACATTTCCGGTTTAACAATGACTATAATGCTACCAATTACATTGGTACTATGTACACCCTTACCATTTTCATCACATAACGCCAAATTAAATTAATTAAATTGTCACTTAATAATTGAAGCAGTGCAATTTAAAGAAACTAACAATAAGTTTTTTTTTTTTTGTCTGAAAACTAACAATAAGTTAGTTACATGGATGTTTGCAAAGAAAAAACCAATATCCGAAACAATCCATTAAAACTAATTTTTGAACCGATCCATTTTAATTTTAAAAACCCAATTCAGTTTTTAACCCAAACCCAATTTGTGTACCCGGTTTTTTTGACCAGTTTGGATGCCTCATCTCAGTTTTCACGAGAATGAACCCTAATCTCTAGTTGTGAATCCAATCCCCAATTCCCTCATTCACGCTTCGAATCATATCATCACGTTCGTGATTTCGAACTTCAATCGAATAATCATTCGCTTCGCTCGTGATCTGAACGGAAGTCTATCTTCGGGTATCACCTCCATTTCCATTTTCTACTCTCTCTTCTTTCCTGGTCAACGATTTTTTCCTTTTTTCTTTTACGTTCTATGTTAATTTTTGTTGTGTAGTTAACTGTTCATTGTTAATTTTTCCTGTTGGTTATTAATTTTCTACTCTTCGTTGATTTTTAGGTGTTTTTCCATTTTCTACTCTCTCTTCGGGTATCACCTCCAGCTGCGTTATTTTTAGCGACATTCAATTTTCCTGTTCGTCGTTTCGCTGCTTCCGTTAGTTCCTCGTCCAGCAAGCGTATTATTGTTGTAAGCATCGATTCTCTCTCGTTCTGTTCTTATTCTTGCAACTCTCTCATTCTGTAAGCTGCAATTGAACTGCCACCATCCTGTTAGTGCTTGTCAAACTCAAAAGTGCCCTCTAACATAATGTGATTTGTATAAGTTATTGATCAAGACTCTTGACCAGTACTTAACACTGACCGGGAAAGTGAACAGTTTTCACATGTACAGAAAACCAGTTTAAAACTGCATTTTCTTCAATTATTGGATTTAAAACCGGTTCTGCCTTCAAAACCAGTTTTTTAAACCAATTTTAGCAAAATCCAATTTTAAAACCAGTTGTGAACAGGTTTAAAACCAGTTTTTTTTTTCGTTAAATTGGTTTTTAAAACTACTTTTTTAATTAAACTAGTTAAACTGTTTTTTTTTTTTTTTGCATAAAACTGGTTGAAAATCTTTCCTTTTTTGCATTAAAACTGGTTCAAAACGTTTTTTTTTCATAGAAACTGGTTTAAAAATCAGTGTTTTCCTTAAAATTGGTTAAAAACTGTTTTTTCCATTAAAATTGGTTCAGAACCGGTTTTTTAAAACTGGTTTTTAATCCACAAACTGGTTCAAAACCGGTTTACAACTGGTCTAGAACCAGTTTGGTTAATGTTTAAACCGGTATTAAACCAGTTTGGTTTAAAACTGAACTAGTTTTGGCAGCAAAACTGGTTCTGTCTAAAAAACTAATCTATAAAAGTGGTTTATATTTGGATATGGTTTGGTTTGTAAAATAAGTGCACCATGCACAGCCCTCAAAGACGAGGGAATTACAAGGTGAGCATGGTGATCACCTTTGTGCTTATTGTGATGCCATGTGTTTTATAATATTCCTCAAAGACTTTCGAATCTTGGTTTTTACTTTTTGCTGTTACTCCATATTAGAAGTAAGCCAAGCTCATCGAGTGCAATTTTATTGACTATAGTTTTCTTTGCTGCATTTAGTGATTCACTAGATTCATATAGTGGATTGTTATTCTTAATTTCTATTGTATGAAATTCCTATAGACATTTGATTTTCTTGGGGAAATTGAATTCTGTCTGACTTTTTTTTTTTTCCTTTTGATCATTGGCTGGGGTATTGCATAATATCAGTGCATCAGCTGAAGAGTGTTAGGATATTGGCTTCATATACACTTCGGAAAGCCTCTGCTAAGATGAGTACTCTGAAGTATTTGAGGGCGCCCAGGAATCATCTCTATGCTTCCAGAAAGTATCTTCAGGGTAAATGTAAACTCTATGACCTCAATCTAGCTGCTATTTTGTGGGCCTTTTGCTGTTGTAATAGTAAACAGTTTTATATCTCTGTCAATGCATTGGTTTTTCCTTTGTTTGAAGGTTCTTAAACCCCCTTAGAAATATATTATATAAAACCATTCATGTGTCCTCCACCCAACAACTTAAGCTTTTGGGATAGTTGGTTCATGACATGGTATCAGAGCCTCTATGACTAAGTGGTCAAGAGTACAATTCTTGCTGGCCCTATTATTCCAATAAAAAAAAATTTAATTTCAACACAAGGTGGGTGGGTTTGTGCATTGTCCACGTTTCAAGCTCAAAGGGCTCTTGCGTGAAGCGGCGTGTTAGAAATATATTATAGAAAACCATTCATGTGTCCTCCATCTAACAACTTAAGCTTTTAGCGTAGTTGGTTCATGACAAACCCAAAAGTTGTCACCAACTGATACTTAGGGATGGAGATATATAGAGTCAGTGGAGTTTTTTGCCCCTAGAATGTATTATATATTTAAGTGATTTGCAAATAAATTCTTTTAGCTTTCTAGGCAATGGACGGCACCTAAACTGTGTATTTTTGTTTCTGTATGGTTTGCTTATGAAAGGACATAATCTAAGTAGAATGGAAGTTATCAGAGCTCGTCATTTTTGGATCATCAATCATCACCAATTGGATTATTGTTTAAAACTTTTATTGCAGTACTGGGTTTTTCCTCTCTTCACACAGCTCCAAATTCCTCTGTGGAACTTCACTCACAAGATGAGGAAGTGGTGATTGCTTTGGGAAGTAATGTAGGCAATAGACTACATAGCTTCAAGGAAGCCTTGAAATTGATGAGGAAGTTAGGCATACACATCACAAGACATGCTTGTTTATATGAGACAGCGCCAGCATATGTGACTGACCAACCTCGCTTTCTTAACTCTGCAGTAAGAGCTGTTACTAAACTTGGGCCACATGAATTACTGGCTGCACTCAAGCAAATTGAGAAGGACTTGGGCCGTACTGATGGTATAAGGTATGGTCCAAGGCCAATTGACTTAGACATTTTATTCTATGGTAAATTTAAAGTTAGATCTGATATTCTCACTATACCTCATGAAAGAATTTGGGAACGGCCTTTTGTTATGGCCCCTTTGATGGATTTACTGGGATCAGCTATTGACAGTGATACAGTTGCTAGCTGGCATTCATTTTCAGGCCATTCTGGGGGACTATCTGCATTGTGGGAAAAATTAGGCGGTGAATCACTTATTGGAGAGGAGGGTATGTATAGAGTAATGCCCATTGCAGATGGCTTACTTGACTGGTCACGAAGAACATTGGTCATGGGGATCCTTAATTTGACTCCAGATAGTTTTAGTGATGGGGGAAATTTTCAGTCTGTGCAGTCTGCCGTTTCTCAAGTTCGGTTAATGATATCGGAGGGTGCAGATATAATTGATATTGGTGCTCAGTCTACTCGGCCAATGGCATCTAGGATCTCTGTTGAAGAAGAATTGGGTAGACTAATCCCTGTCCTGGAAGCTGTAATGTCAATGCCTGAGGTAGAAGGAAAGCTCATATCTGTGGATACTTTCTACTCTGAAGTTGCTTCAGAAGCAGTGAGTAGAGGGGCTCATCTTATAAATGATGTATCTGCTGGACAGTTAGATACTAATATGTTTAAGGTCATGGCAGATCTTGATGTTCCTTATGTTGCAATGCACATGAGGGGGGACCCAAGTACAATGCAGAATTGCGAAAACCTGAAATATGATAATATCTGTAAGGAGATATCCTCAGAATTGTACTCACAGGTTAGAGAGGCAGAAATGTGTGGAATCCCAGCATGGAGGATTATTGTGGACCCTGGCATTGGATTCTCAAAGAAAACTGAAGACAATTTAGATGTCCTCACGGGACTACCTGATATAAGAGCAGAGATTTCCAAAAGAAGTTTGGCCATTTCTCATGCTCCTATACTAATTGGACCCTCAAGAAAGAGATTTTTAGGTGAAATTTGCTCTCGTTCTGCTGCTGTTGAGAGGGATCCTGCTACCGTTGCTTCTGTCACAGCTGGTGTGTTGTGTGGAGCTAATATTGTTAGGGTGCATAATGTCAAAGATAATCTAGATGCTGTGAAGCTTTGTGATGCAATTCTAAGACAGAGAAGTTCTACCATGAAATTTAGACAATGAATTTGTCTTGCAACACAAGTTCTGGTACTGATATTTTTTGCCATGCTACCTCTTAGCATATGAATTTGGCATTATGCAACAATTCTATTAATGTCCTTTGCCATGTCACAGCTGCTCCAAGGTCATATATAGAACACCATAATGCTGCCACTGCCAGAGAAAAGAAGCATGGAGTACATTGAATTGAAGGACGTGTAGAATAAAAAGAATGTTGACATCACGTGTCTTTCAATATAATCAGCATCCCATTATTGAATTCCACACTTCATGTCTCACATTTATTTCATTCCTTAACATGTATTCGATTCACAGTTTTTATTCCAACTCTTCACTTGTAATTTATTGATTCACAGATTTTTGTCATATACAATAACTTATGGACACTTGCATGTTATCGTCCAGGAGGTAGTTTTTACTCCAAGGCTGCCCAATAATGTTGTTCCCACTATATTAGATCAAACGATGATCAAATGTACATACCATTTTTCTCATGAGCAGCCAGTGACAACTACTATTTTAGTTTTTAATAGATTGTTCAAGTTAGATAGATAGATAAATAGATAGAGATTGATTGATTGATTGATTAATTGATTGCTTTGATATCCATAAAGTTAATGATGTCCCAATTCACTTCAAGGAGAAAGAAAAGCCCATATTTAGCACTTGTTGACCCATGAGCCTGAAGACCTAGTCCTAACTAAGAATTCGAATTCAAAGTTCAACATCCACCAGTCACCACCAACTCAAGTTTCTCTCTCTCTGGGTCTCTGCCTCTTCTCAACATCTTTGGACTCCTCCAACAATGAACAGAACATGCCAACCCTCTCCAATTTCTACACTATGCAAGATGCATTCCAGCACAACACGAAAGACGATTGCTGGATCGTTGTCAATGGAAAGGTACCCACTTTTCCACCACTCTTTTTCTCTCAAATTTCCCATCTGGGTCTTTCAATTCCTTCCTGCTTTATGTCCTTTTGTTTTTTCATGGGTTGTGTATAAAATATATAAAAAAACCGTCTTTGTGCTCTGTCATAAGTTAATTTGTTGTCATTTTAGGACCTCTTTGAAGCTTTCGATTTTCATTTGTTTCATGATGCTGTTGGCTGTTTGCTTTTCCTTTTTCAATGGTCTGTTTGCGACCCTTATGACTGAATTTGAAATGAGATGGCTTCTGTGTTTTCAACTATGAATAAACTGCATTTGGGCTTGATGAGTATTTTAAAGGCATGGATTTTGTCTTGAGATGATAAATAGCTTGCGCATCCTATGCCAATCTTCTATGGCAATGTTCTCAGCCTCTACTTTAGTAATTAATTTTGGATTTAAATACATAAATGTGTTACTTGTTATTACTGATTAAGTGTTGTTCATTACTGTAATCCTCGAGTGTTCATTTGAAATTTTTGGTGTTGACTCTATGAATTTGTATTGATCCACTGTATAGAAAATGTCTCCTTATTTGCAGGCTGATTTCATCAGCTCCCATTTATCTAGTAATTACTTATTTTGTCATCATCATTTAACTTTATCACCCATGTTTCCATGATTCAAATCATCTCTGATTATTCAGCTAGTTGTCAATTGGCTTCTTGTTTTTCTATATCAAAAAAATTTTACATACATGACCTAACTATGTAAGATACTTATCTATCATCTTGTCCACAGGGGCCTAACACACCTTTGGAAAATTACCTCATATTAGTTTCTCTCAAACACCTTTGTATCTTTGTTTCTGTGTCAATCTTTTCTTAATTGCTTAACATTTTATATCCTAAAGCACTGTAGGACTGTCCATCCCTGTGACAAATGAACAGATGAGCAACTGCTTTTCCTTTTTTTTTTTTTTTTGTTAAAACAAAGAAAGAAAAGCTGTGCTAACAATATAATAGGCTTTCGTTTTGGTAACACACTGACACTTACTAGTAC
>QLOH01000972.1:0-200000 GCA_026901365.1 Sesbania bispinosa | reverse complement strand
GCCTCTCCATCCTCTCCAGCAGTTTTAGCTACGGAATAACTACAGATTAACTACGGATTTTGTTTTCCTAGTTATTCCGTAGTTATATTGTAGCTAACGTTTGCTGGAGAGGATGGAGAGGTTGGAGAGGATCCAAATCCCACTGCAGAGGTTGCAATTAATAAATCTCTCTTCCTCATAAGTGTGGGAAGCAAGCAACGACATATTTGAGTTCTTTAATAAAACGAGTAATTCCAATCCTATCACACAGGAGGTGCAACAATTCATGACCACGCTAATGACTCAATACCAAGCCCATCTCCAGGTTTCCCTTCTTTTCTATTGAATTGTAATTGATAGTTGCATGGTGCTTGTTATGTAAGAGACAATCTTTATTTATTTTCCTCTGTGTGTGTGTGTGTGTGTGGTTTGGTTTGCTCATTTCCTATTTTCATTTCCATTAAAAATAAGCAATGGTCATGAAAATATGTTTGGTTGCATTTTTGGAAATGTTTTCTTTAAAAGCGTTTTCAAAATATAGCTTAAAAGGGAAAACAAAAAAAAAAGTCGTTTCCATTGTTTTCACTCAAAATTCGGAAACGAAAAGCGAAAACAGCAAAAATGCGGTGGCATAACTGTAATTATCATGACAATGACTCAACCCTCTTTCTTTTTCGGCTTTTTGACCACTTTGGGGCAAAAAATAAAAAAAATAACCCAAATAATGTGATTCCAAAACTATTTACCAGAGTGGTGTGGTCCTGGACACGTGGTCAAGCAGAATCACAAAGTGAGCTTGCGAAACTAGAAGCGCAAAGTGAGGTTGCGCTTTAAGTAGAAGAAACGCAAATTGAGTTTGCAACTTAGCTATCATGAAAGAGGTTCATTTACATAATGTTTTAAAATAACTAGATAGCTGAAAAAAATAGTTTTAGTCTGAATTAATTAACCATCTAAATCAAGCAAAGGGCAAAAATCCAAGATGCAAAACAAGACATAACAAGAAGGGTTTAAATAATTAAA
Source organism: Sesbania bispinosa (assembly GCA_026901365.1). NCBI lineage: Eukaryota > Viridiplantae > Streptophyta > Magnoliopsida > Fabales > Fabaceae > Sesbania > Sesbania bispinosa. Next base: position 198,998 of record QLOH01000972.1, on the reverse strand, counting down.
ATTACTCAAAGTACTAATTACTCAAAGTAGCCTGATCACTTCAATAGCATAATGTAGCATCCTATATCAAGAAGGGTTTAAATAATTAAAATTACTCAAAGTACTTCATCATGATGCTTTGGTCTTTCTTAGGCAAGATACACGGAGGTTTCTCAGTATTCTTTACACACAGGAAATTAGAAGCACTCATCAGCAGCTTGAATGAAGATAGGGGAATGGAGGTGCCTACAGGTGATGTAATGGAAGGACATTTTGTAGTTTTTGCTAACAAGGATCAACTAACCAAACGGTTTGTTGTTGATTTGCACTATTTGCGTGACCCTGCTTTTCTGGGACTGCTGGAACGGGCAAAAGAAGAGTATGGCTTCAAACAGAAAGGGCCTTTGGTAATTCCATGCCATCCTCAAGAACTAGAGAACATTCTAGCTAGAAGGACAACATAGATATATGATAGTGCCTAATTGGATGGAGTAGAACATGGAATCCACGAAAAGAAATTTGTTGAATTTACTTTGCTTGAAACTATTGAAGTGATCTGGCTACTAATTAGTACAGACTGTGTAAAATTGTAAAACCCAATTAAATTCAAATCCTTAAATTGAAATTAGTTAGTTTGTGAGAGTCGCAAACTCATTCTTGCTACTAAAAGCGCAACCAAGCTCACTTTGCGATTCTGCTTGACCACGTGTCCAAGACCATACCACTCTGGTAAATAGTTTTGAGATCACATTATTTGGGTAATTTTTTTTTATATTTTTTGCCCCAAAGTGGTCAAAATGCCTTCTTTTTCTTTCTGTGTTGCATCCCTGTCTCATTTGTGTATATGCTTCACACTGCTTCTTCTTCATTGTGTGCCCTAGGTATGCCCATCACTCATCTCCTCTTCCTGAGTAAATTAGCAAATTGATCCCTGACTTTTTTAGGATCATGCAGTTTGGTCCCTAAGAAATAAAAAATCCCAATATAGTCATTGACTTCTTGTTTTTTCTTTCACTATAGTCCAACTATGTGTTTCCATTAATTTTTTTTATGACGAGTCACGTTTCGTGACACTGTGTCACACTATTTGCCATCGGGGCACAAAAATAACGTCATTTGAGTTGAGATCTTCCAAAGAAAAAGGGGGAGAAGAAAGAAAAGGGGAAAATAGGAAAGCACACAACGGTTGGAGTTGAATCCTTTCAAGCTATAAATTTGACAAAATCACATCATTTTTGTGTCACAGTGGACACTATAGTGACAAACAGTGAGACATGGTGTCACTAAACGTGACACGTCGTAAAAAAATTAACGTGAAACACATCGTTAGACTATAGTGAAAGAAAAAACAAGAAGTCATGGAATATATTGGGGTTTTATATTTCTTAGGGACTAAACTGCATGACCCTGAAAAAGTCAGGGACCAATTTGCTAGTTTACTCCCTCTTCATGCTCATCTTTTCATCCTTCTCTTTACTCCTTCATCAACAATTTTTCTCTCTGAAACAGGGTATGAACAAGTGAAAAGAGGCACCCCAAATATTGGCTTTTAAGGTCAGATTTAGTCTCTTTTTGTTTATACTCTTCTTCAATCATTGCTGGTTTGTTCTATCTATGTATAATTGTTAGTTTGTTGCTGGTCTGTTTGATTTACTCCTCCCAATCAATTTTTTTTAACACATAAATTAAAGAATTAAACCCAAAGTAGTATTCTTAACAAGTTTGATGAATCACCGTACCAAGCTGTCCTTTTTGATTTATGTTTTATTTTAAGCATAATTTTTATTTTGATTAATTTATTTTAAAATAAAAGCGTGATTTATAAATCTATTAAAAATAAAAACAATTTTTAAAAAATGAAAACATAAAATGAAAACAGAAAATGTTTGCTCAAACCCGTAAGTGTTTCTCCTCTGGGTTGTGTCCCAATTTTGCGTGGCATACAAGTGATGGTGACTGTGTGCACGAACTTAATGCTATTTCTGAACTCTTCCTCACAGCATTGGATGGGGTGCTGCAAAATTTGAACTCACAGTTCTCAGACTTGAAGTACTCACTTGGAAATATACATAATATCACCTATAACGTGCCAAATAACACTTCTCAATTTCGTAAGCTTCCGGCACTGAACCAATAAAAAGGATACTTTTACTTTTACCCATCACATATCATGGTTCTTTTACTAGTTAGCTTATACACTGCTAGCCAGGGGTGTAGCCAGGAATTTTTCTTTGGGGGCCGGAATAAAATATTAAAAGGGGTTAAATATATTTTTGGTTCCTCAAAATATGATGAAATTTGGTTTTGGTCCCTCATTTATTTTTTTCATTGGTTTTGGTTCTCCATTTTTTAAAATCACATGCTTTTAGTCTTCCTTATTAACTGTACTCTGTTAAGTTACTTTTACAGTTTCACTATGATTTTTCCCGAGTAAAAATTTTGCAGGAATTTCTTGCGATTTTTTCTCTAAAAAATTAATGTGTAGTAATTTTTAAAAAAACCTACAAATCTTTTACATAAAAATGTTGTTATAAAATTTCTTTGCTTTCTTATAAAAATTTATAGTAAATTTCCCGCAAATTTTAGGATCTAAACGAAATTTCCTTTAAATTTTGAAATCTGGAGGAAATTTTGAAAGAAAATATATAGAAAAATCTACAAGAAATATTAATACGTCGTCACTTAGCGAAATATAACTAACGACAAGGACTAAAATCATGTGATTTTAAAAAATGAATGACCAAAACCAATAAACAAATAAATGAGAGACCAAAACCAAATTTTATTATATTTTAAGAGACTAAAAACATATTTAACCCTATTAAATATTATGATAAAAATATTAAATAATTTCAGTTAAGAATAGTAAATTTTATTTAAATGAAACTCTTAGTTCCTTCATCTGCATGAAATTTCTCAACAAGTTGACAAATTTGTTTAATATCAAATGATTTTAAAGAGTCTTTGGGATCTAAAGTTGAACGGGGTATAAAAAGTTCAACTGCCTTTTCGTTAAATCTTTTATTTAATTCAGATAATTGCAAATCAATTTTTAGTTTTTTTTCTCATGTAATTCTAAAAAACATATTCAAATCAAACAAAATCTTTTTTAATGTTATATTATGTTACCTAATGATATTTTCTCCCTTCTTTCCTATTCTTTGAAATGCTCGTATGTTTTTCCTTTTAATCCTTTTACTATTTATAGATTAATATTTCTAATAAAATCTTATCTATAATTTTGAATATTATCTTATCTTCTCTAAATAAGGAAAAATTAACCAATAAAAAAGTGAAATAATAAAAAGTTAAAATCTTTTTTTTTTACAAAATAAAGATAAATAGCAAGATTCGTAAAGAAGTACTTAATACTATAGAATCTATGAAATTTTTAGGGGGGCCGAAGTAATAGTTCATAAAATATATTATAGGGACCTATATAGTTAATAAAAAATTTGAAAATTTTTGGGGGGCCGTGCCCCTGCTAGCCCCCTGCTACTAGCACAGAGAGTAATAGAAGAAATTTTCAACATACACGTCCATAATGCATTTGGGTATATCAGTATAAATGTCTCTCAAACTAAATAATGTTTTTGTGTATGTGATGTTTCTTTACTAAAGTGGCTGTCATAAATTGTTTTTGTTGGTGAAGGTATGCAAGATGTAAAATCAGGTTGTTGCGGAAATCAAACACTCACTGGTGGAATTTTTTTTTGTTAAGTAAAGAAAATAATTAATTAAAAGGGAGTACAAGGAGTACTCCAAACTACAAATGAGAACTACCATTAAACAAAAAACTAGACCAAGAAAAAGGTAGATAAACTACACTTCCTATAAAAGCCAAAACACCACTAAACAAATCCCATGTACAACAGTATAATACTGAACATAGTAACGCCACACCACTTCAAATAAAATAATAGACATTACAAATTTAAACAATAATTTGGAGAAGTAGCCCAATACGAAAAAGGATAGATAAAATATGCATCTCTTGCTTTGAGCCACTTCCAAGAACGTAATTTGATCAAATCCACTAAATCACCAAGCTGAATAGGATTGTTAGAAAAATCCGCCTCATTTCGTGCTAACCAAAGGGACCAAATGACTGAAAGCCAAACAATAGACCAACGAATCCTATTGTCTGTAGTACAATTAGACAAGCCCACAAATTGAACCAAATGAGAATAACAACAGTTTTGATGGGCAGAAATAAAACCAAACCACTCTAAACACAACATCCAAGTTTGATATGGGAAAAATATGTTTTTCGTCCCTATAGTTTCGGTCAACTCTAGTCTCCGTCCCTGTACTTTAAATCTTTTGTTTTTTGTCCTTAAACTTTCTAAACCCCCAAATGGTGGTCTCTGCCCGTTAGTGAGATCTGTTAACCTAATGAGTTGGCTAACAAAAGTAACACCCACAATTTCCCCTACCAGTATATAAATAAGATAGAGAAAATTTTTAAAAAAGAGAGAGAGAGAGAGAAATTTAATTACGAGATATTTAGAAACTATTGATAAACAATCAAAATTATATTTTTGGAATTTTCCAACCATAATTATAAATGATTTATTTTTAGGGAGGTGTTTGAGAAAATGACCTGAAATACCTTTAGTAATTATACATTAAGGAAAATATAGATTTAATTATGAAAAATAGTTAAAACTTAAAGGGATCTATATTTTTAGTCAAAATGGTCTTAATATAATTAATAATGAATTTTAGAAATTTATTTAGAATTTTCTGGTATTTTTGGGCAAAAAGACCAAAATGCCCCTGGTTAGCAGTGTAACCCTAACCAACATACGAAAGTTTGTAGAATAACATGGAAAATAAACATTGGACCTTAAAATTGGATTAAAAATTATATTTATAACTTTATAGAATTTGTGTGTAAAGCCATAATTTTCTATCTGCTTACTCTTATTAAAAATTGACTGTTGTTTGCGAAAACAGGGAAAATTGGGGAAATAAGAGAGTTTAAGTGAGAAGTGAGTTCTAATCACATTTTTCGGCTTAAAATAGGTTAGAGCAATTATAGGAATTCTTCTAGAAATTTTGGGAAATTTTGGTGTGAAATTTCCATTTTTACCCCTACTCTTTCTGGAACCAGGCCCGAATACTCTTGATCCGGACCAGAAAAATCAGCATCATCCTCCCTTTTCTCTTCTCCCAAGCCGTGTGTGCATGTGTGCCACTTGGTGGCTTCACACTTTCCAAAAGTCATAAAGTGATGAAAAAGCTTAAAGGCGTCATGGTTAGTAAGACACTTGTCCACTTTTCTCCTACAACATACATGCAAAAAGAAAGAAAATTGATTCATTTTCCCAGTCCTCTTCCAAGAGAAGCCGTGAGCTTTCTCTCTTCTTTCTCTCCATCTTCCAAAAATTTTCCATCACTTTCTAAGAGAAAGGTTCCATCTTAGAACCTTGATCTTCAAAATCTAGCCTCTAACCTTGTAGAATCTTGTTTTGGTGATCAAAAGGAACTCAGAGAAGTTGTTTGACTTTGTGGCTGCACCTTTTCTTGAAGAAAATTCCTTAGGTAAGGGGGGGAGAGCCTTGAACTCTAGTAGGATTGGCGACAAGAGTTAAGGATTACCCTTGATCCTTGTCCCTATCCCTTTTTCTTTTGTAAAAATGAATTCTTGGAAACTATTTCCTTGAGGAAATGGTTCGGCTGTTTGCATGTGGTTTGTATGTGTGTTTTAGAAATTTTTATGATGCTTGAAATGTGCTTGTTTGGTGATTTTGGATGCATGCAAGTTATGAAATTGGTTGGAAGAAATTTTTCCCGTTTTTACATAGAGTTGCGACTGTAAAATAGCGACTGCAGATTCATTCAACATTGGATCGGGCTGAAATTTTGACAGCTGGTTCGGGACAGCTGGTTTGGGACACCTGGTTCTTCATTTTTAACGTTTGGATCGTTGATACGAAGTCTGGGTTGGGAGATATTTGGTTCGCACAGTAGCTGTATATTTAGGGTTTTATTGATGAAATTGCTTGATTAATGTGCTTATGGATGACTATACTTGAATTTGAGAATTCTTAGGAATTGTTGGAATTGATGATTCTTGATGAACATTCATAGTGTTCATCTTGTGTTCTTGATGTTCTTGAACACATTCATGAGAAACTCATGAAAGAACTTGGTTTCATCTTGATTTGGTCAAGAGAAAAATATTAAAGTGTTTATGGGCCCTAGTGGCCCAATAGGCTAAAAAGCATAACCATTTAAAGTGGTAACTAAATTTAGTGGAAACAAATTTTTGGTAATTCCTACAAATTAAATTCGGGTACAAAAATAAACATAATTAAAAGTCACCCAAAAATCCCTAATATTGGGTGGTAATGTGAAAAAATTGAACTCCTATAAGTTACCAAATCACCGGGCCTTTAGTTTAGGCCCAAAACCTTCAAAAAAAGTCAACCAAAAACATTTCATGGACTTGGGCTTAGATTAGAGTTGGGCTTTAACTCTAATCCAACCTATCAAGACCAAAACTTAGAGATTACTTAGTGGGCTTAGCTAATCCAATTTGTCCAAGTTGATTAATCCAATCTACTTAAGTTAATCAAGTAAATGATAATTAATTAAGATTAAAGTTGATTATCCCTAATGAAGATTAACCTTAATCTTAATCATTAATCACTAATGAAGTATTAATAAAGTAATTAAGACTTAATGATGATTAATAACTAATTAATTATGATTAACCTTGATCAAATGTAATTAAAAGCTTAATCCAAGATTAAAGAAGAGATTAAGAGATAATTAAAAATTAATTAGGATCTTAAGTGAAGATTAAGACTTAATTAAGGGGAATTAAGATTAATTATGGTCTAATTAAGGAAGACTAGTCATAATTAAGGGTTAAACCAAATACTAATTAGACATACAAGATGAATTAAGATAGGTAATACTATTCAGAAGACACACCCATAAGTCTTAGTAAACTATAGGACTTAAGTGAAGGCGGTCATTGACTTTAAGAAAAACATTAGTACAAATTAACTTAAAAGTTTATAACAAACACACTCTTTCTGCATAAGACTTGAGAAACTTAGTGAGAGAGTGTGGTTTTAACCCGAGATGGGGTTTGGTTTTCCTTGTGAAGGAAAGACATTGAATCGAGCCGTACCACGAGGAGTGGCGACGTAGAATGATTCAATGGGCTTTGCCTGTACGGACTGTGTATGCTGAGAAAGCATTTTTTGAATTTCCTTGTGAAGCAAAGACATTGAATCGGGCCGTACCACGGGGAGTGGTGACGTAGAATGATTCAATGGGCTTTGCCTGTACGGACTGTGTATGCTGAGAAAGCATTGTTTGAATTTCCTTGTGAAGGAAAGACATTAATCGGGCCGTACCACGGGGAGTGGCGACGTAGAATGATTCAATGGGCTTTACCTATAACGATGTGTATGCTGAGAAGCATTGTTTGTGTGACATGCATCATAAAGCATCGATGATGTTCAAGGTGAAAAACCTTACGACCTATATGGCAGTGACACTTGGTACAGTTGGAAACTGGTTGGGATCGGTGCACTGGGTTTTGCAAAGAACTCCAGCGGGTCCTGAAATGGGACGCCAGCCCTGAGGATAGTCAAGTTCCAGAAAGGCTCAGGTGACGAAGGCTCGCACCCTACTGTCGAGTACCAAGGGGATCAGGCTCGACTATCCTGTCGCTCTCAAGGTTTCGGGGTCAGTAGAGATTGTCTGGAAGACGGATAAAATGATTGGCCAAAATATATGAGCAATGCTCTTTGTACCGGCGATAGTACAGATTCTAACTCCTCATACGTTGCACATATATGGTCGGGCAATTGTCGTGTGCACTGTGGTGGTGATTTTTCCCGGGCCCTCATGCATTGCATGGTACATGGTAGTTGCTTGAAATCCTTGGTAAATGACGTGGTCGTTTGCATTGCATGAGCATATCACATCATTTTATGATGTTGTGACTTTATATGTGAATGATTGGATTGATTGTTGTGTGAATTGTGTGAATTTCCCGTGTCTGTCTACGTTAGTTATCATATCCTGCGTTAAGTGAGTTCATGTAAAGTGTTCTCACCCCCTTGTCTTTCTTTTGTTGTATGTTATTATTTTGGCACCTAAAAGGGCATGGACTCTGGAAGGATGCACGTTGTTCTGAAGATAGGCGTGGTGTTCAGGTTGAACCGGATCTTGTTTAAGTCATGGTAGTGTTTAAGGGTGTACATGAGTGACAATATTCTATATAGGCAAGGTGTAGTCGAATAGAGGATTCCCTTCTTCTGTAATGTAGCATGCTAAAATCCCAACCTAGATGTACGTTATTCCCATTGTAATTTTGATTAGTAACGGAATGATATATTTAGTACCAATGTATTTCTTCTTGTTTTATCCCAAATATAGTTTATTATATGCTTTATTAAAAAAAATCACCGATTTTCTTCATTTCTAAAAAAAAAAGAGAATTTAACAAACCGCAACCGAGTTAGTCGAGTAATACTCGTCATGAGATGAGGGTATGACATTTAGTGGTATCAGAGTAGTTCGGTCCAACCGGACTATGAAGTTTGGGTCTGATGGTCGTATCGAGTCTAGTTTGATCCAGTTTAGGTGTTTTGAAGTCTGGCAAGGCTTATGTGCTTCTAACTACTCTGGTACAGGACAGTGGGACTGGCCACCCCAATGGCCTGTTCAGGTTAGGAGGGAGTGTGACAACTTGCAGTTGTGAGTTTTGGGGACACAAGGCTGATAATCTGAGCTTGAGTAGTTGTGGAGGTAAGAAAGGATGTCTTGGTCATTTGTATGCTGAACGTGAGTAAATAAAGAGATGTAGTCATGTTGTCTATTGGGTTTTGTCTTCTTGTTGATGTCTTGAGTAGAACCCCATGTGTTTGAATTGAGTAATTCTTTTCATGATTTTGTTTGGATTAATGAACTAGTGTGTAAGTGATTGCTTTATGTTGTTTTGTGTGACTTTGGCATGTTAAACTTTACTTCCTACTTGTATGCAGTAGCTTGCAGCATGCTTGTTGTTTGGATTTGAATTGAATTTTGAGTTTAAGAATATAGAAGTTGTATTTGAGTGTTAATTATTTAAAAATCTTAAATGGATAGTTATGTATATGTAAGGCACTTAGATATGCCTGTGTTTCTTCCTTGTGAGCCGAATTACCCTAATCCTTATCCCTAGATCTCTCCTCTTTCCCTCATGAGAGTTCTACCATTAAAAGTTAGTTGAATTGAAGAATGAACCAAGTAGTCAACCTTCTAAGAAGGGTTTGCTAAGACCTCTAGGTCCTGAGGTTGTACACCAGTATAACCAATAATTGATTTGACTTGTGATTTGAGGTGATGAGTGAAATATCAAAAGTTAGAGTAGAATGGCCACTAAGGTAAAGTTTCCATTCCTTTAGATGAATGACCTAAGGGATCGATGATGGATTCGAGGTTGTTAATTCAAGGTTTAAGATGACTGATCATTGAGGTTTAATCATTAAGGTTTTGATATTGGGGATTGATATTAATAGCTCTTGAGGATTAAAAGAAAAAAAAATTCGGTAAAGTGAGTTAAAAGTGATTGGTGACTCGGGGTATACTCAGGATAAATAGTGATTGAGTTAAGGAATAGGAATGACAAATGTATGGTTTGAGATTGGATCTTAGCAGTTAAGGCATATTTGGATACCTTGTTAGTTGACTTGAAGTCTGAAAGGGTTTGACCGTGGAATAGGTGCCATGCTTGAAGTTTAATAGATACAATAGAGTATGATTGCTATCTCTAACGGATCGATAACATAAGGACTTATAGAAATAAGTGGAAAACACGATTTAAGACGAAGGAAGTCGAAGTGTTGAGACCAATAGCACAAGATGTGATTCTTAAGAGATTTTAGTCGAATAGTAGGACATGACTAAGCAAATGATCTATTAGTATCAAGATTTCGCAGAGGAGATTGAAGAAAGAAATCATGGAATAGGAAATTAGATGTATAAGTAAGCACTACAAGAACTACATTTTTATGAATTAAGTAAGGATAACATTTCCATAAGGATAGTAGAAATAATAGATATGACCAACAATGAGGAATTGTTGTATGTGTTAACTTTGATGATTAAGATTGGATTTGGTAAAAGTTATGGGTGTGTTGATTGAGTATGATTATACCAATTTACAGGATTAGTTTGTGCATTAATCTTAATGGACTTAGATTCTCAAGGAAGAGTATTTCAATCAGTAAATATTTAGACAGGGTTCTGAAGATTGGAATAGTACTACGCATATGTAGGTGATGTTTCGCGTAAGAATGCCCTAGGGGACAAATACAATCCCTGGAAATAGAATAACCATAAGGAATAATAATAATAATAATAATAATAATAATAATAATAATAATAATAATAATAATAATAATAATCTCTAAGATAGGTTTAAAGATAGATTACCTCTATCTATATATCGAGACTATAGGTGATCTTACAATCTGCTTTGGACCTTACTGTGAATGCTATAGGTGTCTAGTAATTCCATCTGGATCAGTTATCATTGATGTTCCTTTCCCTCCTCATTGAACCCAATACTCTATCCTCATTCAAGCCAATTTCTCTTCATGCAATGCTCCCGCCCATTTCTAGGACCTAGCAGTATGTACAGAATCCCTTGGAACAATCTTGGGGTTAATTATTAGGGACAAGTAGATTATAAGTGGAACTGTCTAATTATAAACCTTAGTTAGATAGAAGTAAAACCCTTGAGATGCATTTTTTTTAGGAAAAGGATATGTGTGGTTATAAAAAGGCGTAGTTTTACGGTAAAAAGGATACAAGGTGATGATGGATGGTGAGACCTTCTTGGGAGTAACAACTTATGAAGTTAAGCCTTGGTTATAAGTGTTGATTGATATTTTAGGTAGGAAGACCTTACAACAGTATGCAGTGATAGATAAAGCAAAAACAAACTGATACATGAATCGAAGGATTTCATCTTATTGGGATAGGAATGAATTTAATGATAGATAAAGCAAAAACAAACTGATACATGAATCGAATGATTTCATCTTATTGGGATAGGAATGAATTTAAGATTCTTGAGAAAGAAAGAACTTAGAATCTTTATACAAGGAAGTGATGGAAGATTAACTAGATCAGTAAGAGTGTTGATATTAAGACCAAGGGAACTAATGTAATCATAGGTATAATAAACAACACTTGTGACTATTGTGGAATTAGATATTCATACATGGTGAAGGAAAATGAACATTTTAGAGTCGTAAGAAAACAAGATATTGCGAGGGGTCATTGGGAATCAGAAGAAAATGTTAAGGGAAATAGTTATTGTAAGAAACATACTTTGGAGATTCTTAAGATAATCTTTATAGGAAAAATTTAGCGACTTGACTTATGGATTGAAACTGTGTGTTTCATTAGGTATTATAACTCTATGTTGATTTTAAGCTGAAAGGGAGTGTCTAGTTGTTTGTCAAATATCCGAGGAAGGAGACGAGGTAGCATAGTAGCACACCTCATGGAAGATTAACTTAGCACTCTAGTTAGGAATAAGGTGGTATGAATGATGGTGGAAAGTTTGATAAGATCTTCTCATCGAGAATAGATGTTCCTGATCAAATCTTATGTAGATGGAATAATAGATCATACCAGATTTTTTTAGTAAGGTGTTAGGTAAGGTTTCAAAATTCGCTACTGGTTTTTAGAGAAAAAGGTAAGACTTTGAAAGCTAAGTTGATCTTAATCCAGGATATCATCTCTACATCCACGAGTAGTTTAAAATGATTATCCAACTTTTAGGGAACCATTAAGGTCTTATATGATCCAACTAGAAGAGTGACTCTTAAAGCTTAAGAAACTAGATTTAGACCTATCCAACAATAGGAACTTCAAATTTCGAGGACGAAATTTCGTAAAGGAGGGGAGAAATGTAACACCCACAATTTCCCCTACCAGTATATAAATAAGATAGAGAAAATTTAAAAAAAAAGAGAGAGAAGAATTTAATTACGAGGTATTTAGAAACTATTGATAAACAATCAAAATTATATTTTTGGAATTTTCCAACCATAATTATAAATGATTTATTTTTAGAGAGGTGTTTGAGAAAATGACCTGAAATACCCTTAGTAATTATACAGTTAAGGAAAATATAGATTTAATTATGAAAAATAGCTAAAACTTAAAGGGATCTATATTTTTAGTCAAAATGGTCATAATATAATTAATAATGAATTTTAGAAATTTATTTAGAATTTTCTAGCACTTTTGGGCAAAATGCCCCTGGTTAGCAGTGTAACTCTAACCAACATAATAAAGTTTGTAGAATAATATGGAAAATAAACTTTGGACCTTAAAAGTGGATTAAAAATTATATTTATAACTTTATAGAATTTTTATGTGTAAAGCCATAATTTTCTATCTGCTTACTCTTATAAAAAATTGATCGTTGTTTGTGAAAACTGGGAAAATTGGGAAATAAGAGAGTTTAAGTGAGAAGTGAGTTCTAACTTAGAGCAATTATAGGAATTCTTCTAGAAATTTTGGGAAATTTTGGGAATTTTGGTGTGAAATTTCCATTTTTACCCCTACTCTTTATGGAACCGAGCCCGATTACTCTTGATCCGGATCAGAAAAATCTGCATCATACTCCCTTTTCTCTTCTCCCAAGCCGTGTGTGCATGTGTGCCACTTGGTGGCTTCACACTTTCCAAAAGTCATAAAGTGATGAAAAAGCTTAAAGGTATCATGGTTAGTAAGACACTTGTTCACTTTTCTCCTACAACATACATGCAAAAAGAAAGAAAATTGATTCATTTTCCCATTCCTCTTCCAAGAGAAGTCGTGAGCTTTCTCTCTTCTTTCTCTCCATCTTCCAAAAATTTTCTATCACTTTCTAAGAGAAAGGTTCCATCTTAGAACCTTGATCTTCAAAATCTAGCCTCCAACCTTGTAGAATCATGTTTTGGTGATCAAAAGGAACTCAGAGAAGGAGTTGTTTGAGATTTGTGGCTGCACCTTTTCCTGAAGAAAATTCCTTAGGTAAGGGGGGAGAACCTTGAACTCTAGTAGGATTGGTGACTAGAGTTAAGGATTACCCTTGATCCTTGTCCCTATCTCTTTTTCTTTTGTAAAAATGAATTCTTGGAAATTATTTCCTTGAGGAAATGGTTCGGCTGTTTGCATGTGGTTTGTATGTGTGTTTTAGAAATTTTTATGATGCTTGAAATGTGCTTGTTTGGTGATTTTGGATGCATGCAAGTTATGAAATTGGTTGGAAGAAATTTTTCCCGTTTTTACATAGAGCTGCGACTGTAAAATAGCGACTGCAGATTCGTTCACCATTGGATCGGGCTGAAATTTTGATAGCTGGTTCAAGACTCCTGGTTCTTCAATTTTAACGGTTGGATCGTTGATACGAAGTCTGGGTTGGGAGATATTTGGTTCGCACAGTAGCTGTATATTTAGGGTTTTATTGATGAAATTGCTTGATTAATGTGCTTATGGATGACTATACTTGAATTTGAGAATTCTTAGGAATTGTTGGAATTGATGATTCTTGATGAACATTCATAATGTTCATCTTGTGTTCTTGATGTTCTTGAACACATTCATGAGAAACTCACGAAAGAACTTGGTTTGATCTTGATTTGGTCAAGAGAAAAATATTAAAGTGTTTATGGGCCCTACTGGCCCAATAGGCTAAAAAGCATAATCATTTAAAGTGGTAACTAAATTTAGTGGAAACAAATTTTTGGTAATTCCTACAAACTAAATTCGGGTACAAAAATAAACATAATTAAAAGTCACCCAAAAATCCCTAATATTGGGTGGTAATGTGAAAAAAAATGAACTCCTATGAGTTACCAAATCATCGGGCCTTTAGTTTAGGCCCAAAACCTTCAAAAAAGTCAAAAGACTCATCATAAAAGTCAACCAAAAACATTTCATAAACTTGGGCTTAGATTAGAGTTGGGCTTCAACTCTAATCCAACCTATCAAGACCAAAACTTAGAGATTACTTAGTGGGCTTAGCTAATCCAATTTGTCCAAGTTAATTAATCCAATCTACTTAAGTTAATCAAGTAAAGGATAATTAATTAAGATTAAAGTTGATTAACCCTAATGAAGATTAACCTTAATCTTAATCATTAATCACTAATGAAGTATTAATAAAGTAATTAAGACTTAATGATGATTAATAACTAATTAATCATGATTAACCTTGATCAAATGTAATTAAAAGCTTAGTCCAAGATTAAGGAAGAGATTAAGGGATAATTAGGAATTAATTAGGATCTTAATTGAAGATTAAGACTTAATTAAGGGGAATTAAGATTAATTATGGTCTAATTAAGGAAGACTAGTCATAATTAAGGGTTAAACCAAATCCTAATTAGACATACAAGATGAATTAAGATAGGTAATACTATTCAGAAGACACACTCATAAGTCTTAGTAAATTATAGGACTTAAGTGAAGGCGGTCATTGACTTTAAGAAAAACATTAGGACAAATTAACTTAAAAGTTTATAACAAACACACTCTTTCTGCATAAGACTAGAGAAGCTTAGTGAGAGAGTGCGGTTTTAACCCGAGATGAGGTTTGGTTTTCCTTGTGAAGGAAAGACATTGAATCGGGTCGTACCACGGGGAGTGGCGACATAGAATGATTCAATGGGCTTTCCTTGTACGGACTGTGTATGCTGAGAAAGCATTGTTTGAATTTCCTTGTGAAGGAAAGACATTGAATCGGGTCGTACCACGGGGAGTGGTGACGTAGAATGATTCAATGGGCTTTGCCTGTACGGACTGTGTATGCTGAGAAAGCATTGTTTGAATTTCCTTGTGAAGGAAAGACATTGAATCGGGTCGTACCACGGATAGTGGTGACGTAGAATGATTCAATGGGCTTTGCATATACAGACTGTGTATGCTGAGAAAGCATTGTTTGAATTTCCTTGTGAAGGAAAGACATTGAATCGGGCCATACCATAGGGAGTGGGGACGTAGAATGATTCAATGGGCTTTGCCTGTAAGGATGTGTATGCTGAGAAGCATTGTTTGTGTGACATGCATCATAAAGCATTGATGATGTTCAAGGTGAAAAACCTTACGACCTATATGAAAGTGACACTTGGTACAGTGGGAAACTGGTTGGGACGGGTGCACTGGATTTTGCAAAGAACTCCAGCGGGTCCTAAAATGGGACGCCAGCCTTGAGGATAGTCAAGTTCCAGAAAGGCTCAGGTGACGAAGGCTCGCACCCTACTGTCGAGTACCAAGGGGATCAGGCTCGACTATCCTGTCGCTCTCAAGGTTTCGGGGTCAGTAGAGATTGTCTGGAAGACGGATAAAATGATTGGCCAAAATATATGAGCAATGCTCTTTGTACCGGCGTTAGTACAGACTCTAACTCCTGATACGTTGCACATATATGGTCGGGCAGTTGCTGTGTGCACTGTGGTGGTGATTTTTCCCGGGCCCTCATGCATTGCATGGTACATGGTAGTTGCTTGAAATCCTTGGTAAATGACGTGGTCGTTTGCATTGCATGAGCATATCACATCATTTTATGATGTTGTGACTTTCTATGTGAATGATTGGATTGATTGTTGTGTGAATTGTGTGAATTTCCCGTGTCTGTCTACTTTAGTTATCATATCTTGCGTTAAGTGAATTCATGTAAAGTGTTCTCACCCCCTTTGTCTTTCTTTTGTTGTCTATTATTATTTTGGCACCTAAAAGGGCATGGACTCTGGAAGAATGCACATTGTTCTGAAGATAGGCGTGGTGTTCAGGTCGAACCGGATCTTGTTTAAGTCATGGTAGTGTTTAAGGGTGTACATGAGTGACAATATTCTATATAGGCAGGGTGTAGTCGAATAGAGGATTCCCTTCTTCTGTAATGTAGCATGCTAAAATCCCAATCTAGATGTACGTTATTCCCATTGTAATTTTGATTAGTAACGGAATGATATATTTAGTACCAATGTTTTTCTTCTTGTTTTATCCTAAATATAGTTTATTAATATGCTTTATTAAAAAAAATCACTGATTTTCTTCACTTCTAAAAAAAGAGAATTTAACAAACCGCAACCGAGTTAGTCGAGTAATACTCGTCATGAGATAAGGGTGTGACAACAAAGTTACACGTCAGCCTCAATAGTGACTCCCAAATAACTAACTGATCATCTAATTAACTTTTTATTAATTTTTAATTATTAAAATAATACTAATTGCTAAATTAGGGCTTTCACCTGAACAATTTTACCCGATAAAAAACCTAATTTCATAATTATGGTTATTTTAATAATTAAAAAATTAATTAGATGAGTCAGCTATTTTGAGGCGCACTATTGAGGCTAACTTGTAACTTTTGTTACCCAGCTCATCTGGTTAACTGATCTCACTAATGGTCAGGGACCATGGTTTGAAGGTTTAGAAAGTTCAGGGACAAAAACAAAGGATTTACAGCACAAGGACGAAGGCCAAAGTTGACCGAAACTATAGGGACGAAAAACATATTTTTCTCATATGCAAAGAAACAATCAAACAGAACATGAGAAGTAGTTTCGGAATCAAGACCACACCAGACACACAAGTTGTCTGATGGCGATAACACTTTCCTTTTGATCAGATTACTTTTTGTGGGGATCCTATCCAACATAGCTCTCCATGCAAAAGCAGATACTTTAGTAGGGGCAAACTTATTCCATAAGAATTTATATTTTTGAAAATCAGCAAAAATCACAAAATGCACTATTGTATTGTAAGCTGACTTTACAGTATAAGAACCAGAACCATCACTCCTCCAAAACCAGCAATCAGGATGATTAGCACGAAAGCTAACATTTTGTATCTCAGATAGAAACTGATGTAATTGATCATTTTCCCATTGAAAGAGCTCCCTACACCAACACCAATTCCAAACCACACCCCTATCCCTCCACTCAACCAAGTCAGCAATAGGCACATTCTTGTTGCAAGAAATGGAAAAAAAAGCCTACTAAAGCGAGTTGATAAAGCACTCTGACCACACCAAACATCTGTCCAAAAACAACTATCTTTCCCATCCCCAACTTTCTTTATACAAGAACCGGTGAACCAATCCGTAGGAACATTGGCACCTTTATCAATTTCCCACACATCACGCCACCATCTCGACCCCTTCACACTAGACTCACTCACCCAATTAGCACCCTCACCATAAACAGAAGTAACAACCCTATGCCACAACCTACCATTTTCAACTAACAACCTCTACCTCCACCTCCCAAGAAGTACTAAATTAAAAGCACCTACATCCCGAACACCTAGACCACCAAACTTCTTATCCCTACACACATCCTCCCAAGCTACCCACAATATCTTAGATTTCTCCGAAAAAAACCCCCCAAAGAAAAGATTTAAAAAGAGAGTTAACACTACTACAAAATGGGCTTTTAACGACGGTTAAAAAAGGCTTTTAACGATGGTTGTTGACCCGTCGTTGACCTAGGCGTCGTTGAAAATTGACTTTTCAACGACGTTTGCTAACCGTCGTTATAAGTTAAAAACCATGACGGTTGTTAAAACAACCGTCGTGCTTTCTTGAACATACAATGACGATTACAACATTAACCGTCGTTATTTGTCCAAACAAGCCATATGAGGGACTTTCCACGACGGTTCCTTGCTACAACCGTCTTGGAAAGTCCCTCATATGGCTTCTGTTTGACAAAAATCCATGACGGTCGTTGAAATAACCGTTGTTGAAAGCTCAACAAACGACGACGGTTGCTTTGACAACCGTTGTCGTTTCTTGTTGCTGCAGATTAGCTACAAAATTCTATAGCTAATCCATAGCTAATCTCTAAGATTTTGTTTGAAATTTTAAGAGCTTCTGAATTAACCCGCCAATAATAGCAATTAATTTAAAACCAATAAGCTTTTTAATATAATATATAAATTAAAGAGGACACAATATAAAAGAAGAAAATAAAACTAGGAAACTCATAATAAAAGAAAATAAAACCTCTTACTGGAAAACGCAAACTGATTAATTTATTATACTTGCAAATCTTCTATGTTCACATATATACTTAATTATGCTAGCCCAATATGTAGCACCACCTATATGGCTCTCATCTTAAATATTTTTTCTAGAGTTACATAATAATTATAAGAATTAAGAAACATTGAAACTACCTCTGGTTGGAACCTCTTCAAACACATAGATCTCGTTAATCATCTAATTAATTTGAGTTATAATAACATATATATGAAAGAAGGAAATTCAGAATTAATACCCTATTTGCAAGAAAATTTCAGGTTGGTAGTCCATTTGGTTGGTTTCAGGAGGCTGCAAGGGAAAGTTGCCATCTCCAGCAGAAGAAGTTGATTTCCATAAGCTTTCAATAGCTTTCAGATTAAATCCGTCAACTTCAAGCTGAAATTAATAAACAGAATTAGTGGTTGCCATAGAGCAAAACCTTGTGTCTAAGTTTCTTATTCATGTATCTAAGGTGGCGTTCCTACAAGATGAATGAGGACACTAACATTTACTAAATTGAAGTGTTCAAATCCTGAAAGAATGAATCACCTCACTTACCCATGACATAATTATACTTGAAACTTATAATATAATCTGGATGAATATGTGAATTCATAAAAGCAGTCTGTATAATGTGTTCTATGTGCTAAAATATCATCAACCCCTGTGTCATATTGCTTAGAACTGGGGTGACTCCGCTTTTCAGCAGGAACAGATATGAAAGGAATAATTTGAACCAGCCCGGAAATAAATGAAATCGTGATCAATATCAGTATATGCAAACATAATAAGGAATAATATAAATACACGTGACAATAAATTAAAATTGAGTGAATTGGAATGACTAAGTCCATGACCCTCTGACAATAAAAAAGAGAAATAGATATCAAAGGATAAAATTTATGAATCTCATTTCAATATCTTAATTACTTTCTCGAATATAAAAAACTGAAACATGTGCTCTAACTTCTTAGGTATTAATACATGATAATATTATATATTATAAATTATGTGTAATAGAACTTAAAAAGTTATTTTATAAAAAAATTAATTTGTATAATTATTACTGCTAAATATTCAATAATCATAAAGTGTAAAGACATTGATATGACTATTCAATAATACAACTATTATGAAATATTATTGTGAACATAATTATACATTGTGAAATCTTGAGAAACTTGGCCGAGAAACTAAATTAAAGCAGGACAAAGTCATATAAATTAACTTTACATATATAAAAGCTTACGAAGAAATGATTACACTCATTCCTTCACAAATGCTTCCAATTCATCTCTTGTAAAAAACCTGTCATTGAATCAAACAGATAGATGTATCATTACTCTTCAAATCCAAACAAGTTGAGACATTCATTAATTAATAATGGTAAATGTTAGCTTTTAAAAGCTGAACTGGCAACAAGAGGTTACTTTTAAAAGTTGTAACTATAAATGTTAGCTTTTCCCTTGTCTATATTTATATAACTAGATATCAACAATTTTCAGGAATGAATGTAAAACCAATGGCATTAATTACAGGAATATCATATCAACAATTTTCAGGATATTTATTTATTCAATAAATATAAAATTTACATGGAGGTCTTTTCATCCACCAAAGGGAATATCTAACGCTTTACATATCAATTCTTTAATCCCATTTGTATGCAGAAATTAAAACAGGACAGATCCATGATTACTAACATGTCTTTTCAATGAGAATCCACATGATTTTCAAGGATAAATATTGACATTGGCAACCTTGGTGTATTTTCAGAGTGAAGTTTATGCTGTAGCCAGAGCATGAGAATCTCCTTTGAGAACTATGTGTAGTACCATCCTTTTGTTTTAGCCACTCAATTGTTTTAGCCACTCAATTTATCCCTTAATGCAATCTAATCCATATAATACCCACTAATATCACATTGGGAATTTATACAAATACAAAATGGATTGCAAATTAGTAGCCTAGTATTAGCAAATATTAGACTCCAATAGCTTGATGCACAACACAACTCAGAATCTAGTTTGGTCCTATTACAAAATAGACTTTAAATACAAAAAAAAAATAAAAATTAGGACATGCAGAAGTTGTTTAAACAACTATAACAACATATTGTTCCAGTTAAATACTGATGCATTATCAGTCAAATCAACCTATTTCCACCTTTTTGTTGGACTTTAGATCATCACTGAAGCATTGATTTTGCTGTCCTTAAAATTTTTGCATAAAACATTGCTTGGTTTTACAGTCCATAGAAACATTCCAAGATTAAAGAAAGAATCTGTTCATTGTTCAATTAAACTCCCAAGAACAAATTTGGATGAGTTACACTAGAAAGATACACTACATACAAAGGGACTGTTTTTACAGCCATAAACTTCTTTCCAGTGTGTGAAAATGCTAGCAAGAATGGGCAGAGAATTAACGCTCTTTTAAAGGAAATGGCGCAAAGAAACTCACCAACCTAACTAATCCCTCTATTGTCCCTTCGCTGCACCCACAACCTCACTAACTGTGTCTGAGCCACCCTCACCACTTGCAATCCTGCAACCAGAGAGAAAAGAGAGAATAAGGGGCTCCACTTTTGTAAAATTTAAAAAATGTGTCACCAAATCAAAAAACTTTCATTAAGCACTTAAAATGTCTTATCTTATGTCTAGTTTACAACTAACTATTCTGAAGTAAACTAGACTACACTGTATAGAACATCATCAATAATGAGACCAAAAATGTGAAATGTTGTTTATTTTTAATCTACCTTTGCTTTAAACTATATTCATGGGATAGAACAATAACTATTAAAGGAGACTAGGAAAGTAAGAAAATACTTACAAAACAGAACTAAACCAATTAAAGACAAAAGAAAATACTAAAATATCCAGAAAACAGTTCTTCACTAATGACTGATAAGAAATTCTCTGCAATTCCATTACAGCAACTTCAATTTCCTTTTGCATCCTGATTCCTATTACTGTGGTGGAGGGCAGAAAGTAATAACATACCGTGGAGCCCTGCATCTGATTAGGCTACTAGAGTCATCATAAGCATAACTATAAGCCTTAGGGACATATAGCTTTAAAGAGGTGAGCAAAAAGGGTAGGCGCTCAAGTTTTTGGGTCAGAATAGTCCCCTGTGCAACAATACTTAGCTGATTGCATAGCCAAGCATGCACTTTTACACCCCAAAACCTTACCATTTCTCTTCACTTCCAGTGCTGATGGACAACAAACATTCAAATCTACCTCACAAGAAGCCACACCATACCCTATTCCACCCCCAACTGGTTTCATAGAAACAGGCAAGTTGAATCCATCCACCAAACTCACATCATAGAAATGCAAGGGAGAAGATAAATAAAGACCATCCAATTACATTAAAATTAAGAAAATAATGTGAACATAAGTGAGATTAGGAAAATAAGAGAGATTAGGATGGAACCTGCGCTGCAAGAAGTGGGTGGGTCTTTCTGCAAGTCCTTGAGCTCCTTCAAGATGCGCTTTGAAGCCATGTTGCTTCAAATGATGGACCCAATCGGAACCTAAAGTGTCGATCAAAAACAATCAAAGACCCACCCACTTGCTTCAAATGTTGCAGAGAGGGGTTAGGGTTAGCGACGATGCGGTCGAGAAGGGTGAGAGGTTTGCAGAATGGTGTAGGCAGGCCCCTTCACGCGCAATGGTTGCAGCAACAGCAAGGAGGGCACGCGCTGCAAGGAGGCCGGAGAACGTTCCACCAGCAGGGAGGGCGCGCGCGACGGCAACAGCAAACGACAACAGCAAGGAGGGAGCAAATGAGGGAGGCAGGGACGGAGCACCACCGTGGGAGGCAGGGATGGAGGGGCGCGGCGGACGGTGGAGGGAAAGGGACGGAGAGGGGTTTGTAGTAAGAGAGAAAGTGAGAGAGTGAGAGAGAGAGGGGTACTTGCGGCGTGAGAGAAATGAGGAGAGGGTCTGCTGAATGTAGGGTTAACCGGTTAAGATGGATACGATGACGGTTCCCCCAGAACCGTCGTCATTTGATGAACAATAACTTTTTAACACCGGTTGCTTTACGACCGTCGTTGTAAGTCTCGCGCAGGGACTAAACAACGACATTTCTTAGTACGCCCGTCGTTGTATGTCTTACGCATGGACTAAACAACGACGATCCCCAATAGAACCGTCATTGTTTCACCTTTCAACTAAGGTTAAAAAATATCCGTCGTTGAAAATTACACAATAATTTCAAAAATGCCACCGCCCAATTTTCAACTACGGTCTCGTGTGAACCGTCGTTGTATCCCCGTCGTTAAAAGGCATTTTTGCACTAGTGTAAGACGAGAAATGATACCTTTCGGAGCCTTAAAGAAGGAAAGGAAGTAGATCAGGATTGAATGAAAAACAGATTGTAGAAGGACACTACGACCACCAAAAGATAAGTTTTTTGCATTTCCACTTGGATAAACGCTTCTGAACCTTTTGAATTACCGGAAGCCAGGTCGTACTGCTTCTTGGGTTAGCTCCTATTGGCAGCCCCAAATAGGAGAAGGGAAGAGAGGATACCTTATAGTTCAAGAAATTGGAAAACATCTCTAGAACGCCAACATTCACATGAACCCCTAAAAGGTTACTTTTATAAAAAATCACCTTTAGTCTAGCTACCAGTTCAAATAACTGCAACATTGCTTTTATAGCCCACACATTATCAACTGAAGCGTCCCCCACAAAAAGTGTGTCATCTGCAAACTGTAAATGGGAAACATTTACTTAGAGCATTTCCAACCTTATACCCTCGGAAAAGGTTTGATTGGACCGCTCTGCACATCACATCAGTGAATTGAGGCCTTCTGCAACAATGAGAAATAAAAAAGGTGCAAGAGGGTCACCATGACAAAGACCCCTACCAACCCCAAACTCAGAAGTGGGGCTACCATTAATCAGAACTGAAATCCTGGAAGCTCGTAAGCATTCTACAATCCACTCTCTCCATCTTCTAGGAAAATTCATTTGCCCCATAACATACTGCAAAAAATGTGTGTGAGGTAAGTGAATTGGATTGTGTGCAAGGAGCATACAAAACTTTGAACCTAATAACTACCCTTCCTGCAAAACAAAACAAACAACAGATATATACATATATAAAGTCTTCTACCCTAAAGTTGAAACATAATATTTACATTGGCAAGAGAAAAACATTCAACAAATGATATATTACACAAAGAAAGAAATATTTACAATAAAAAACAAAAGAATAAGGGTCAAAAAATATTTTCAAAATTAATCAAATTTGCACAATTAATTATTACAGGCTTGACTCTCAAATGTCTCTAGTGGAGTCGCCAACTGTCGGAACCGGGGTCACGATGGGACGACGAAACAAATTCAAAAAAATAATAATTGTTCAATGGAGTCGCCACCAAAATTTCGGGAAAACCTTTTTTGAAAAGAAAATGGTCTACAAAATCATAGTTGGATTCGGGAGTCGATTACATGTAGGGAAAGTATTATCACCCTACAACGTCGATTTAAAAAAATGTTACCTCTAATTAATTGTGCAAAAATTTATTAATCTTTCATAAAATATTTTTTTACCCCAATAAATAAAAATTAACAAGGAAATGAAAACTATTTTTTGTATTTTCGACTTTTTGAATTTTTTTGTATTTTTCAGATGAGAGAATGTATTTAAGAAAATAATTGAATTTTATTATTGAAAATGGGAATGATATTTTGGAAAATTCTTTCTGATATTTTCAACTTTTTTTTACTTTTTTTTTAAATTAAATGACTGGGAAAAATTATTTCAGAAAATGATTGTCAATAAAAAGGAAAAGACATTTTTTTAAAATTTATTTTGGCTTGATGGGTCAAGTTCCCGCTCCTATGTATCCCCAGGTGCAATGGAGAAATCAAAGCCACATATGGTTGATTTTAATTCTTTGGAAAATGATTGATTTTAACTTTGACAAAGAGAATTTGAAAACATTTTATTTTTTTACTCCTTTTTTTGAAAAAAAATTTAGAAAGATTTTTGTTTTGATTTTTTTTAGAATATTTCTTTTTTGAGGTTTTAGAAATAGAATTTTGTTGAGAGAAAAACATATGGCACACAGGTAAATTAATATTTACATTCACAATTAGGAAACATATGATTATAAATATTCACATAAAAGAAATTCAAGATGGTGGATCTAAAATAATTTACAAGAAATAGATTACTAATGATAAAAGAAATAAAACATAATTAAAACAAGGGAAAAATATGTTATTAGTCAATGAACTTTTGGTCAACTTGGGTTTTAGTCCCTGAACTTTAATTCCTTGGTTTTATATCCCTGAACTTTCAAAAACCCGTAACAGTAGTCCTTGCCGTTACTTTGGTCCGTTAAACCTGTGACGTGACAATTACCTAGCATGCCACGTGTACCTAGCATGTCACAAGCCAACATATTTTTCCCTTAAAACAAATAACACATATTAAGATAATAATAATAATAATAATAATAATAATAATAATAAAAATGAACAAGATAGCCATATCAGAGCAAAAAAAGAAGAGAAAGGAGTTGGGCCTCACTAGATCATCATTGTCCCAACTACTGTCCAAAAAGAATCAGAAGTAATTTTTTGGTAAGGCAATAATGGGCCAACGAATTTGTTGGCCCATCTTATACAACCAGCAGGTGAAATAAAATAAAAAATATATATTGTAGATGCAAAAAGAGAGTCACTCTATGAGATTCTGTTAGAGCCCTCTTTTTGCAGCACTAATTTACTCAGACTGCTGCCTTTAATGCTCTTCCACCATTAGAGCTCATTTTGCAGTGCTTTTTACTCAGATTGGTTGTGGATGATGTTGTGGATCTTTGCTTGAAGTTGATGTTGGACATGTGCTGATTTGGAAGGAATAAAAAAAGATAAAATGTCCTAGGCTGTTTCAGTATCTTTGTGTAGTAGGAGACTTTGTTTTTTTCCTGTTGTTATTATTAGGATTGCTAAATAGTTTACATTATCTGAGTATGCGTACTTGATTTGTTGTTTGATTTGTAGTGCACTGCTGTAATACTCTTTATTTAGCATTCTCAAGCTTTGTAAGTGCCATTTGGCTTCTTTCAATGAATGATCCCTTGACAGAAAAAAAAGAGAGTCACTCGACTTTCCAGAACACTATTTTCTTTTCTCTTCTCTAGGGTTTTCAATTTGGGAAAAAAGGGAGAAAGCATTGGGGGCGACCATGGGTTTTTGGACGCGGCCCGCAATTGCAGCTGGGCACAGGGACGGGAGCCGCCATCGACGGTAGCACTGCAGTAGGGAGGCGACGTGGAGGAGACGTGCTGCGGCGGAGCCGCGACTGATTGGGAGAAGATGTTGTTTCGCAGCGTCACGCGTAGTGTGGTCGGTGATGGGCCACGATGGCGCACCTGCGCGGAGGTGGATGACGTTTGGCCGCGGCACAGCGGCGCTGAGGGAGGCTGGGCGAGAACGGGCCTGCAGTGGTGCGGCTAGGTCTGTAGCGAGGACGCACGGCTGCGCGCGATGGTACGGACGGCGGCCATCTTGGCCGCTACTAAGAGGTTGTGATGGTTCCTCTTTCCCTCTTTCTCTGTTCTTTTTTCTTCTCTGTTTGGTTCTGTTTTCTGTTTCTAGCTTCTACCTCTCTTTTGTGTAGGTATGGTGGCTGTTGGGAGAGGGATTTATGGGGGCAGAGGCTGGTGATAGTGGTGGTCTAATGGTGAGGGTGAGGTTGCGACTTACAGGGAGAGATTGCCTTGTTTTATTTATCTTTCTTTTCTCTGTTTTTCCTCTTTTTACCTTTTTGTATATTCTTCTCTGTTTATTTCCTTTTATCTTCTGTATATTGGGAAATTACTGGTGGATATGGAACTACTAAATTGGATTTTTGATACTGGCTAAGCACACACAACTTTTGTTTTACCGGGTGTTGTCACTATACACACACATAGTGATTTCAGGTTGCATATAGATATACAGATAAAAACAGAGCAATACAATTTAAACAAATATTTTTTAAAAAAATACTGAATCAAATATTCTTCTTCCTTGCTTCGATTTCTTTATCGTCCAAGGTTTCTGTTGCTTCGTTGGTTCTACGATTACGGCTTCTTATCCTACCTTTATTTAGTTTCCCTTGAGAATGAAAATGATTTTCCCCGTGGTAGTAACCCCCTGTAATCCCTCCTTTGTATGACTTTTTAACTGAATCTCTTCCCCCTTTTTCTTGTAGCTTTTCTGTGTTAATTTATAACACAATCTGGGAATCTTTCTCAGATTTCCTTTGCCTGTGCTTTCGGTGCATCAAGCCCTTTTCTTGAAAAATTTTGGCTGCGCCTCACTTTAGTTGGCATGCTTGCCTGAAGCTTCCAAAGAGCCATCTGTGAAACGATTGGTGTTTTCACTGAGTTTTGTTGGTATAAACGCATATGAATGATTGTTTTAACAAAGAGGAGTGATTAGAGATTGAACAGAGAGGTTTAGAGGTGATAGAAATCGTGAGAGCTGCGATCTGCGTCGCGGGTAATCGATTACCAGGGTGTGTAATCGATTACCAGGGTTTTCTGGGTAGCCTGGTGTGCTGTTTGTTCGCAGGTAATCGATTACAGGGATGCTGTAATCGATTACCAGAGAGATTGCTTGCAGGTAATCGATTACAGGGATGCTGTAATCGATTAACAGTGTGTTTGCTGGCAGGTAATCGATTACAGAGGGATTGTAATCGATTATCAGAGGCTTTGCTTGCAAGTAATCGATTACTGGAGGTTGGTAATCGATTACTAGTGTGGATTTTGAGATCCTAGTGTTTGATGATGATTGTTATACTTGATTTTGGTGTGACTTTGATGATACGATTATACCTTTGATGAATGGATGTTTATTATGATGATGATGATGATGTGTATAACCTTATGGGGGATGATTGATGATGATTAATGATGCTTATGATGTTTTATGATGATGATGAATAATGATGTTTATGATGATTTATGATGGGGATGATTAATGATGATGTTATGATGATAATAATGACGATGTAATTGATCTTATGATATTGATGATGCGTGAGCATATATGATGTTGTACTTGAGGCGCACAAGCCTAGTGAGAGACGAGTGTAACTCAGGGAGGTGATTGTACTTGAGGCGCACAAGCCTAGTGAGAGGCGAGTGTAACTCAGGGAGGTGATTGTACTTGGGGTGCACGAGCCTAGTGAGAGGCGAGTGTAACTCAGGGAGGTGATTGTACTTGGGATGCACAAGCCTAGTGAGAGGCGAGTGTAGCTTAGGGAGGTGATTGTACTTGAGATGCACAAGCCCAGTGAGGGGTGGAGTGCAGCTCAGGGAGGTATTGTACTTGAGATGCACAAGCTTAGAGAGGGGTGACGTGCAACTCGGGGAGGTGAACTGTGCGGACCCATTAGAGGGGGGTGCAGGGACCATGATGGGATCCATCATTGGTGACAACTAGGGAGGTTGATGAGGAACGCTCATTGTGCGGAGTTCCAAGTCATGATCCTTGGGATGATGATTATGATGATATTGATGATGTTTCGGTATGCATGATGATTGTTGAACATGCATTGAATGTGATGATGATGTTGAATTACATTATGATGTTATGAGATGTATTGTTGAGATGACTATTATATATTGAGAATGAGATTGATGACTTATAAAGTGTGATTCGTGTATTTATGATGAGATAAGATGTTTGATAATAAAGATGTAAGATGAAATGAGTATGTGATTACTTGATGATAATGAGGATTATATGTGGGTGAGGATAGGGTAGCCTCCTATGTGTATGTATGAGTGGTATTTTTTTCCTCACCGTTACACTGTGGTTAATTTTACAGGTGATGATGATGACACAACTGGTGTCGAGTATTAATTAAAGGGAGAGTCGCTCTGATATATGTGACATTAGGGTATACTGTTGGGGATTTTTATTTTATGTTCTCTATTTTAGAAAAGGATTTTGTAAACTGATTAAGTGCCTTACATGGCCAATAGGTTATTTTGATGTTGATTTCGCTGCTTAAGTATTTTGGGAACTGTTACTTCTATTTTATCTTATGTGAGTTTACTTTTGGAACAAATGACGTTTTGAATGATGAGAAATGTGAACCTTTTAACCCGTTGTGGGACGTTATCTTTCTAAATCTCGAATTATTTAATGTGTAAGAGTTTGGGGGTAGAAGGGTGTCACAAATTAGATGTTTAAATAGGGGAAGGGTTATCTATTTCACCCTATTCTTTCTTCAAACGTCAGATAACCAAAACCTTAGGGAAGAGAGAAGCGACTCCGCTAGGAGAAGGTGCCGCAGAGTAGATCATCAAGGGAGTTCTGCCATTCGTTTTCGATCGTCATCTCTAAGGTACGGGGGGAAGGGGTGCTACTATATGTGTATGCTGGAGTGCTTGGGTACCGAGGGCAACCATAAGTCCCTCTAGGATCTCTAAAATTTGAAATATGAACGGTAGTCGTATGTATTATGCTTGAAACTCGTGTTGTTTGATGTCTACTGTCATGTTCTTGCTGGGATTAAGAGTGAGAAGCGAGATTTTCGAAAGGGGTCAAATTAGGATTTGGGGGAGAGATTTCATAAATTGATCGATTGTTGATTTAACTGTAATCTGTTGAAATAATTGATGAATTCACTGATTTTAATCGGTAAAAATGAGTCTAAACAAGTTAGGAACTTAAAGATTTGAGTAAGGATTGAACAAGAGGGTCAAAAAGGGGCAAAAACGCAGGTGCAGTCGCGTATCGGGTTGCTGGTAATCGATTACAGTGGTCTGTAATCGATTACCAGGTGTTTCTGGGCAAAAACGTGAAAACAAGTCTCTGGTAATCGATTGCAGCCTTGTTGTAATCGATTACCAGGCCAAAAACTGGAGTAAATGCTTCTAGTAATCGATTACAACCTTCTGGTAATCGATTACCAAGCTAAAAACTGGAACAAATGCTTCTGGTAATGGATTACAGCCTTCTGGTAATGGATTACTAGGCCACCTGATGCTTCTGGTAATTGATTACAGCCTTCTGGTAATCAATTACCAGGTCCAAAATTGAGATGTGAGTGTTGTTTTTATGTAATGTGGTGATCTTTACTTATGTGATGAATGTTTATCTAATATAAGAATTGTTTTGTGGAATTGATGAGATTAAATTGGATGTACAATATGTATTGACTGTGGTACGAAGTATTGTTATGAGACTATCTTATATTGATGTTTAATGTGTATTTTATCCATGATGTGATGTGGGATGAATTGAATAGACGATGTTGTATGAGAAATGCATAAAAGATGTTGATGCATTGAGCATGAGCATATGAGGTGTGATACATGAGATGCATGCCCTAGAAAGGGTGGTGACCATGATGGGGGACATTCGATGCACGGGCCCATAGAGGGGTGCTTTATTATGCGACTCACCGTCCCAGAAGAGGTGTATAGGTAACGGTGGGAGGGGGCGAATGTCTTTGCACGGGCCCATAGAGGGGGTCTTTATTTTGTTATGTAGAGATTTAGAAATATTATTTTAAAAGGGTCTTTCTTCAATTGGTAGTGGGTTTGAGGAATCTAAGACTATAAGTCCCCTTGGTCTTGGGTTCAAACCCACGGGGGTTCCCTTTGGGGAATAATCCACCTTAGGGGGGGTGGAGAAGTCTGAGTATTTAACGTGCTCGGGGCGTGGTAAGCGTGGTAAGCCCGGTAGAGGGTGAGCGTGAACGTTCCCGGGGCGTTACAACTATAACAGACATCGTTAACCACTAACTAACAGAATAACAGTAACAGACTAACAACTATAACAGACTTTGAATTACACCACAAAAAGGAATTACATCTATGTGGATTAAATAATCCATATGTCATGTTTTCATTGGAGCACAATATCAACAAGACTGAAGGCACTGTGTGTAAGTTTTGTCCTGTCTATTATTGTTATTAGTATTGGCATTGAAATTCTTGTCAACCATTTTTGAACCACTTTTTCACTCTTGTGTGCACTATAATACCAACAATAAATGTGGCTTGAGAGGATAGTACAATTGTTGTTGTTACTCGTAAAAAATAAAATATTGGATCGAAGTGGCTAACAGTGAGCCAAAAGGAATATTTATTGAAAGATTCCAATAAAGTTACAATAGGATCGAATTAAAATACAAAGGTTTGCTATTCGAACCTAACTTTCTTTTCCTATTACATTTTGCAGGGACGTCGATCTTCGAACCAGTGCTTCGAATTTGGGAAGTAGCTCCTCTGACCTTCGAGTCAGTGTCATGTCTTCGGAGGAGGAGTAACACCATACTTCGAACCTTGAGGGGGGGATTGGTTCTTAGCCTTGGACCTTCCAAATGATCCAAGAACCAGAATCCCTCACCCTCATCTTCTTCCTCTGCCTCCTCTTCCTCCTCCTCTTCCTCTTCTTCCAAGGATCAGAAGACTAGGCATTGGGCCTTGAGGAAACCCATTGCCCTAAAACCAAGCTTGGCACCAAGGAGGTGGAAGTAATACCAGGCCATGCATGGGGCTAAGGCCTTGGACGTTGGTTGCGCTGTTCGACCTGAGGTCAAGGTCAACGTTTGAAGTGACCACTAATGTTGGACACCCTGTCGACCTAAAATCCAAAGGTAATGGAAGGATCAGTTCGTACAGGGCAGCCAATATCAGGGATCTCTCCATGGCTGAAGGGAAGAATGGTGAAGCAAAATGAAGTTGCCCTTTTTATAGGGATGAAAGCCATCAAAACATTAAGAGTGCCACTCCGACGAGCCAATGAGAGGAGGTCCTAATCATGTTGACTAAGGTGGACGGTGGTCAAGAAAGTCAAGTTGGTCGGCAGGTGTGTTGCTTCGAAGGGCAAGGAAAGTCATGAGAGGATTGAAGGCCCTTGGTATAAAAAGAGAATCAAGAAAGGGTCTAGGCAGGTTTGAGGTAGGTCATGATTCAAAAAGAAGAATCCTTGGATAGTTCGAAATGCCTCCCTCACTTTGGTTCGAAGGAATCCTTCTCCATCAGTTCGAGAAAGGTCATATCCCCTTTTCTATTCAAATTGTCTTGGACGTTTTCCACGTCATCAACGACAGTTTTCAGAGACAAATCCATCCAAGTGCATGCAGAGAACGTGGGTTCATGGGAGTTACGGAAAGGGTTGAGGGGAAGTTATGGCAGCCCAGAGGCGGTTACCAGCGACAGCTATAAATAGGAGAAAGAAAGAAGAAGCAAAGGTCCGCAACCTGAACACTCACTAGCACCTTGAAAGCCGTAGCATCCACCCTAGAGATCAAAGGCACCCAGCACGCTGAGAGGAAGTAGGGATCACGCAGACCACCTTCTTTTATTTGCTTTCGTTTACATTTTCTATGTTTTATAGCTTATGATTAATGGAGTTGTAATTGTTTACATTCAGTTACTGCTTCTGTACGTTGAACTTTCATTTTAATGCACTTTAAGGCCCGTTCAGGGGCCGGTTTCTAATTGTTCTTTCTCCTTCTCCGCTCCTTCTATAGATTTCACACTAGGTAGAACCCACATAATTAAGAGGACTTGTATCTCGTCCTAGATTACTAGTCTGAGATACATTTGCTTGGACTAAATCCTAGGACAAACAGTTGTAAAGTCAAGTGTGGTGATACACCTGACTTGTCGGATATCCTGGTCAGAGCAAAGGTAGGCATGAAGGCCGGATGTCTTCATCGAATGAAAGGAGATGGGCGCCCCATGCAGTTCTGATAGTAGGACCCTGAAACAGAACTACTGTCATTACACCATAAACATGTTTTTTCATTGGAATACATTCATCGTTCCACTAGCATAGAATTAGAAAAATGTATTCATTAATTAATTGTTCAGTCAACCGTATTTATTCATCATGTTTTAATTTGTTTTGTTTTTCACTCTATTTTGTGCTTTGTGTGTGGATGTGTTTCTCCGGACAAGAAGATCCGATCGAAAGGGACTATTCAATTCGAAAACGAGATCTATTGGCAGTTTCTATAATACCGTTAATAGTCCGCAACCTCCAATGTAACCGAAATTAAGAAAAGATACAGGGTTTTATATATAACTTGGAAATAGTGTTTGTTTGGTTTCCATCAAAATTATGTTTCAGACATGGGTCCAAGTTAACGCTATTTAGAGTAGCGTGTGTTGACCTGAATCTTCGTCTGAAACGTGGATATAATGTAAACCAATATACTATAGTAATTATGGACGAATTCGGAGATTAATTAAAGCATGGAAGGAATATATAGAAGCATCAAGAAGGAATTTTAAGTTAAAGTGACTTTTCTTTTTTAATTTGTTACAACAAGGAAGATAATTGTCTGGATGTTGTTTAGAACTGACTTTAATTCGCAGCGCCTGGTGTAGATTCATCACTAGGATTCACCGCCTAAAGCTGCTAATTTTGTTAACTTATAAAACACAAGTTTGTCAGATTGTGCCTACAAATTATATAGAAACAAATAGATATTGTCCTGCAGACAGCTAGCAATTATAATGAAAGCCTACGGTGACATTATACTCGTATATTTGTCCTTTTAATTTCTAGTTATATATATACATAAGCAGCTATAGTGACCAAAGCATGCATTAACAACCTACACTTGATTTCATATATTGTAAACTTAGATATAGGCATTATGGCTAAGAGATTGATGGCTATGCTATTTCTCTTTCTAGCCACAGTTTGCTCAAGTTTGAATATTGCGGAAGCAGAACCAGCAGTACCTGCAGTTTACATATTTGGGGACTCAACTTTTGATGTTGGTACCAACACTTTGTTGCCTAATTCATCATCAAGAGCAGATATGCAATTTTATGGAATTGATTCTGCTTTTTCAAGGCCAACTGGAAGGTTTAGCAATGGCTATAACGCTGCTGATCGCATTGGTATTATGGATCCTAAGCTTGCCATGATCATTATTCATCACTTAGCTAATATGTGCTGCTGTCATTATAACGCCAAATCAAATTAATTAAGTTATCACTTAATAATTGAAGCAGTGCAATTTAATAAAACTAATAATAAGTTAGCTAGCTATATGGATGCTTAATTGATTGCTTATATATGTCCTCAGTTTAAGCATTCGTGTGTTTGCGCTAATTAATGTTGGTTTTGCTGATCAGTGAAATTATTAGGATTCAACGAGAGCCCACCACCATTTATGTATCTTGTTCAAAATGACACAAAAAATTTCAACACGGAAATACTTAAAGGTGTCAACTTTGCTTCAGGAGGATCAGGGCTTCTGCCTGAAACAGGAAAACGCTTTGTAAGTTGTCTCCCCTTGCTACTTCAACCTCATGTCTCATAGTGAATAACAAAGAAGTATACATTCTTTGAGTTCAATTCTATGTTGCAAACTAAACTCTTTAAACTATCACAAACGTTTTGCTTCTCCGAGTTGTTCCATTTTGTACCCTAATAAAGAATATTGTATTGTGATCTTGATTTATATGTTGATTAGTATCCTTATTCCGATAACATGTCGTTTTTGGATTTTTATGTTAAATCTATAAATTAAATATAATTTTAGTTCCTGAAATAATTAAGATTGATTTTAGTCCCCTATAATTTAATATCAGTGGTTTTGATTTTTCGAAAATTGAAAATACACCAATTTAGTACTTAATGCACAATTTTACTACAAATTTTGTTATGAAATTTTATCGTTAAGGACTGAAAGGGGTATTTTTATCTTTTAAAGAATCAAATCCACCGGTTTTAAATTACATAGACTAAGACCAAATATCGACCGGGACTAAAAATATATTTTACCCAATTAATATTATTTCTTCTTTAATCAATTATTATTTAATAGATGTATATTTTTATTTTTCTTCATTTTTTATTTAATGTTTAAATTTTTCGATCAATATTAGTCAACATAATAAAATATTCAAAAATCAACATTAAAACAATCTTGAATTAAATAAATTAATTTATGAGATTTTTCAATTTTTAAAAATTCAAATTATTATACTTTTATATTTTATTTTTATTACTAGTTAAACAATATTTTATTAATTAAATTAACTTTTTAAATAATTTTAATTAATATATTTTTTATATTTTACATATATTTATAAATATTCATATAACACAAAAAAATTAACTAATATATATCAACGTAGAGACAGCTATGTTTTTTAGTGTTCCTATTATACTTCATACTAATTTCGAGTAAAATTGTTTAAGGAATTTAATTTTAAGAGTGGTTATATTTTTAAACCCCTAAAATTTTTCACTGTGAAATGGTTAATTTTTCAATTTTAATCAGCATTAAATTTATTTACTCTTTTATTCACTCATGTGTTACTATTCATTGATAGGGTTGGACAGCAATTATACTTGATTTGAATAGTAAAATCTTATAATAATATAGTAACAAAATATTTGATTATTTCATAAACTATTTTGTGTCAAAACAGAACAGGGTTATATCAATGGCAGAACAGCTCCAACAATTCGAAACCGTTCACGGCAATATCTCACACTATCTAAATGACACTGCAGAGGCTACAATTAATAAGTCTCTCTTCTTAATAAGTGTGGGAAGCAACGACATATTTGAGTTCTTTTTTAATTTGACTAAATCCAATCCAATTAATAATATCACATTGGAGGTGCAAGAATTAATGACCACTCTAATGGGTCAATACCAAGCCCATCTCCAGGTTTGTCACTCACACTTCCCTTCTAATTCTTTCCTTAATTGTAATTGATAGTTGGTGGTACTAGTACTTGGTATGTGATAATTAAACAATTAATCTTTATTTATTTTCCATCTACATTTTACTACATATATATTGCAGAATCTCCTCAACCTTGGAGCCAGAAAATTTGGCATATTAAGTGTTCCTCCTCTGGGTTGTGTCCCAATTCTGCGTGCCAATACAAGTGATAGTGACTGTGTGCACGAACTTAATGCTATTGCTGAACTCTTCCACCCAGCATTGGATGCTGTGCTGCAAAATTTAACCTCACAGTTCCCAGGCATGAAGTACTCGCTTGGGAATACATATCTCATTACCTATAGAATGATAGACAATCCTTCTCCATTTCGTAAGCTTCTACCACTAATGCAAGAAAAATGGATATATAGTTTTACATTTTACGCCCATCACATATCATAGCTTAATTATATTTTATGTTTTCGTATTATAGTTTATTTGACTTTGGTTTCCTAATTTTTTTTTTATGATTTTGGTTTTCTGAAGTGTACTTTTCTGTTTCAAAATAGGTCTTCCATCTCTTAATAAACATTAAACAGTATTTTTTTACTCAATGTATGACTTACTTATAAAAGGATTGAAGAACTCAAGGTTCAATTAACTTTAAAGACAAAAGAGTATAACAAACTTTGAGGGATCAAAATCATGAAAGAAAAACTTAGGTGACTAAAATTGAAAAAAAAAATATTAAGGGGATTAAAATCACCGATAGACTATCATAGAGGAAAAAAAATATAATTAAACCAAAATTATAAAAATATAAAAGTTAGGACTAGATATTCGCGGTGACCGTCGTAGATACATCACAATCCTTAATACTGTGATAGATTAGGGATAAATTAATGGAGCTGATGTGGGTGCAATTGCAATCGCAATGTGATTGTGAAGACATAAAAAATCATGATGTTATGACTACAATTACGGTAGCGGACATTTTAAAAACCTTGTCTAGTCCTAAAAATTAATATATAAAAGGTATATATAAATAATTTTTGAAACAAATGTTAACAAGGAATTTCCATTCCATATTCAGGGTCTTTAATTTTCATTTATGTAATTTTCACTAATTACAGGGTCGGCCCAAGGGTCAAGCTGCTAAAGCAATGGCTTTAGGCCCCCAATATTACATAGGTTTCATAATTTTATATTTATATTAATTATACTTATATTTAAAATTTATATAAATATAGGATTTTATATACACTGACAGTGTAAAAAAGTTTTACACTATCATTCAATGATGTGTTGTCACATCAATTAATGAGCTAATAATACATAAGGTGTCTTACTCATGAAATAATGTGGTAACATATCATTGGATAACAGTGTAAAATTTAATGTATAGTGATCAAACTCTTAGTAAAGTTCCATTTTAATTAAAATAATAGGCCTCATCTTACTATAACTTTTTCTCATAATTAATAATTATTTTATTTATTTTATTAGTTGATTTTTCTTATTATGTTAATTCTAGTTATAATACATATTTTTCTATTATGTAATATAATAAATATTACTCCCTCCATTCCATTTTAACAGTCGTTTAAGGTTTCTACACACAAATTAAGAACAATAATAAATTACTTAAAAGACATAGTAATCTTACTAAATTACCCTTATTAATTTACTACACACTTTTTTTTCATTTTACCTAAATATATTAATGAGTAGTGTGGTGCACAGTTTTTTAAGTTTCTTTTCCCATAAAAGTGGGAGGGTAAAAATGGAAAACTAACATTAATACTCACATAGAAACTAGAGAACGACTCATATTATGAAAAAAATTTATTTTCCTAAAACGACTATCAATATGAAATGGAGGGAGTATAACATGTCAAAATCACCAAAATACTAATATAAACGTTAATTATATATAATATTTATTTAATAAATAATTTATATCTAAAAAATTTCATTTTTTAATAAAATTATAAAATTTTAATAATATTTTTCAGTTAATTAGAAAATGTCTCATCTCAAAACTTTGTCTTGGGTCGGCCTGACTAATTAACCCCTTTATAATCAATGTAAGACTTTATCATTTACACTTAAATTTCTTTGGAGCTAGATAGTATAAATTTATCTGTGTGTAATGTTTCTTTGCTAAAATGGCTTTCATTGATTATTTTTGTTTGTGAAGGTTTGGATGATGTAAAATCAGCTTGTTGCGGAAATCAAACGGTCACCGATGGAGTCTCGTGCAGCCCTGAAGCCCAAGTATGCGAAAATCGCAGCGTATTCTTGTTTTGGGATCAGTACCATCCCAC
This sequence comes from Sesbania bispinosa, assembly GCA_026901365.1. Classification (NCBI taxonomy): domain Eukaryota; kingdom Viridiplantae; phylum Streptophyta; class Magnoliopsida; order Fabales; family Fabaceae; genus Sesbania; species Sesbania bispinosa. The sequence goes on along the minus strand of QLOH01000972.1, from coordinate 161,968 downwards.
GGAGTATGCGTGTAAACTTGCTGCCATCACTATCTATAGAGGTGGGAGTGAATATGTAGCACCCACGAATTTCAGTCTATTGGTTCAACCATCATGATTCATTACCCATTAGCCATGTCCCACTAATTGGATTTTAGTATCCTAAGTTCAGTACCCAATATCAATAAGAAAACATTGAAGACAAAGAAACAAGCTTTAGTTTGCCTTATTGCTTGTTTTGCCTATGAAGTTCATTTATGCAATAAATTATTGTTATTAAAGTTGCTTGGACATTTTATTACTAGGCCACTTCTGTATGTTTTATATAAGGTCAAGGTAGTGTTTGGTAGACACTTCAGAACGGAACAAAACGAGACATATGAGTTATGTTTCTGTTTGTTGAAATTAAAAGGGAGAACAAAATGAGACACATTATTAAAATAGTGAAACACTTTTGTTCCCTAAAAAAAGGTGGAACCAACTGGAACGGAACATGACATTTTATTAAACATTATTTAATGACAAAATTATCACTCCTTATCTTTACAACTCTTTCACTGTCCACCCAACTAAAAAACAAAACCCTTGCCGCAATCCTTTTTCGCCTTGCACTGTTCGCTGCTCCTTTTTCACTCCCTGCATTGTTCGCGGCTCCCGCTGCATACAAGGACTAAACATTTTTTTCTCTTTTTCACTCCTTTTTTCTCTTTGTATGAAATTATTAAGGACATCGACTACAAGATACATCAACCCTAATATTTAAAATTAAATGTGAATATCAATATTTCCATGACTTGAATTCAATTCAAAATTCTTCTATAATATGTTATTAATTAAAACAACAAAAATCATGTAAAAAAAAGCAAAAACTCAGATCCTTAATGTTGAAACCACATGAAACTATGGAAGCATATGCTCCCTTACCCTCCATCTGACTTAGAGAATGAAAAGTAGGGAGGGTGGAAAACATGAATTCTAAAATGCTTCCCCTCGTTTTTCTATAAAGAAAAAGTACGAGGATGAAAAAGTTTTTCACTACATTCAATACATTTTTTTCCTCTAACTATTTCTTCCATTTTCTTTCATTCCAACAATCTAAAAATCATTTCATTTTTTCTCTCACTTTCCTTCCTATTTTTTCTTTCTTTGCCCTTCAGTTTGATCCTTGTACTTTCTTTCCTAACCAAACAAACTATTATTGTTGAAAAAGAGCAAGTCATAAAACTTCTGAGGCCATGAAACAGAAGCATTCCATAAATTCAGAAATGATGGGCTATACATGTAGCAATAGATAATAGCTTTTCGGTGGAATTTTGGTGCACCTCTAATTCACTTTTCCTATAAATATGAGAGCATACTAGTGTGTTAAATCATCAAATAAACATTAAGTTCTTTTTTATATACAAAGTGATCGAGAATGTTCTCTCTTTTCTTTAGGCTTCTGAGCCATTTTGTTATTTAGAGAAAAGTTCCAGATTTCAGTGTTGAGTTCAAGTGAGAAGAGTGTTCGGAACCAGTGTGAGCTTGGAGTTTTCATGAGGCATCCGCCGCTGCCACCCTTGAAAACCCAGTTTTTCCCATCATGTTTCTAGGAAAACTGACGACGCCGTCGTGCTCAGAAGGTCTAAAAACCTTGGACTTATGAGTTTAACCTATGCTGAAAAACCACTCATTATCGCCATAATGCAATCGAGAAAAAGACCTTACCATGACAATTGAGATGGAGGAAATGAGGCGTCAATTTCAAGCCACTATTGAAATTCAGCAAGCCAAACTAGAAGAACAAAGAATGTGTTTAGAAGGAGAACCAAACGAAAGTGATTCCCCATGCTAATTGTCACTCTCGGAAACAATAATTCCGGAGTAGTGATGTTAATGTGGAGATTCAAGATTTCAAAAGTAGGATCGAACCTGATGAATTTGTTGATTGGCTTCAGATTGTTGAACAAGTGTTCGAGTTTGAAGAAATCTCTGAGAATAAAAGAGTCAAGATTGTTGCTGTCAGCTGAAGAAGCACGCTTCCATATGTTGGGAGAATCTTAAGAAGAAGAGTGAGCGTGAAGCGAAGAATAGGATCAAGGCATGGGCGAAAATACGACGCAAGCTCAAACATAAGTTCTTACCTAAGCATTATTATCAAGATAATTTTATTCAATTGTGTAGAACTTGCAACAAAAGACTCAATCAATAGAAAAGTATATCAGGGAATTTGAAAAGCTCATGATGAAGTACAACATCAAACAAAAGGAAGAGCAAACAAATGCTTGTTACCTTGGAGGATTTAACAAAGACATTGTCCACCAAGTCCAGCTTTAACAATATTAGACCTTAGAAGATTTTATTCATCTAGCCATCCGAAATAAAAAATAATTATTTAAGAAACCCTCATACCAACCCTCCTACACATGGAACCTTACAAACACTTGTGAGCCACAAACCCAACAAACGCCTATCCAACAAAACCCCTCCTAAGTCCACCAAAGAGACCAACCAAAAAGCACCCAAGTATTTCAAATGTCAAGGATTTGGCCATATAGCTAGAGTCGGAAAAATGGGCTAGCTTGATCGAGCTGACCCACAAAAGCCCACAAAAATGTAGGAGCACTTATTTTAGAAGCTCAAATAATTCCCAGGTTTTTTTAACCCAAACAAATAAAGTCCGCTACCATAAAAAAAACCCACGAAAATGTCAGGTAGCCTGCAAAAAAATTTGGGCTTCCTGCCAAAAGCCCGCAAAAATGTAGGTCTCGGTCACTTATTTTAGAAGGTCGAATAACTCCCAAGCTTTTTAGCCAAGCCCGATAAAGCCCACTACCCGCATCGAATCGGGGCGGATAGCCCGAAGTTCCAGCTCTACATGTATTTTTCGATTGTTCAAATCGCAAAGTCATCACTATTGTTGGCTTAATTGTCAGCGTCACCCTTAGGATTCGATGGCTTTAACATCCCAACCCATGGTGCCTATAATGGGCGCAACCCCTTAAGCTAGATGCAGCTCTGGGAATCCTTAAGGAAATATAGTTGCGCCCTTGCTAACAGCTATAACTTTTGGCCTAGTGGTAAGCACTTGATCCAACAAGTGGTATCAAAGCAAGGTAATGGGTTCGAATCCCCCGACTGACATTGGGGGAGATTGTTGGCTTAATTGTCAGCGTCACCCTTAGGATTCGATGGGCTTAACATCCCAACCCATGGCGTTTATAATGGGCGTAACCCCTTAAGCTAGATGCGACTCTGGGAATCCTTAAGGAAATAAAGTTGCGCCCTTGCTAACAGCTATATAGCTTTTGGCCTAGTGGTAAGCGCTTGATCCAACAATTATTATTGAAGGAGTGGTCCATGAGGCATATGAAGAAGATGAAGGGTCAATGTTTGATGAAGAAGAGTTATTATATGATGAAGAATTCACCACTACTATTAATGGTGAATCATTGGTGATTAGATGAAGCCTACACACCACACTAACAAAAGAAGAATCTTGGCTGAGGCAAAATATCAACCATACTCATTGTACTAATCAAGGAAAATTTTGTGATGTTATCATAGATAATGGAAGTTGTGAGAATGTAGTATCAAACTACTTGGTGGTGAAGTTGAAGTTACCAACGCAAAGCCATCCATACCCTTATAAGTTATTGTGGCTCAACAAGGCGAGCAAGGTAAAAGTTTCTAGAGGTTGCCTTGTGTTTTTTTTTTTCAATTGGCAAAAAATATCAAGATGAAGTGTTGTGTGATGTTATTCCTATTCATCGGGTTAGCACCTTTGTCACCCAGTTAATTCAACCAAGGAAAGAAGGAAACAAATCTATTTGTGTATTTAGTCACAGAGGAACAATTCAGGATGGCGAAAAAGGAAGCCCAAGCCATGAGTCTTATACTTCTACTTGAATAAACTGATAGGACTGTGTAGTGGGTCAAAATGGGCTTGAAAGATGGAATAGACAATATTACATAAAAACCTGAACAACACTCAAAGATTGGTCCATAAGTTGGGATAGAAAACTCATTTTCGGCTCAAACCAACGACATTGGAAAGCTAAGATCCAGAGCTTGACTTCATCTGAGGACAACTTCCTTGGATTCTACTAGCTTGATGATGAAATGCTCGATGCAAGTGGGAGACAAGTTGGTGAATGCATGATAGCTAGGATGGATGAATAATTCAAAGTAATGGACAAATATATTAAGTAATTGATCATTAATCAATTTATGGACAAAACATGCTGAGTCATGGCTGAATGATCAACTTTGGAATGACATCTTTTCACCTCATATAAATAGTAAGGCTTGCTAGGGAGAATATCATCCACGTTGTGATATAAATTACTAAGAGTTTCATTTACTTTTGTTAAATTTAGGTTTATGGTTAATTAGATTTTTTGAAACAATTAAAATTGAAAATTGTAACAGCTTGATGTGGCACTCTGTTTGCCACATCAGCTTGGAGTTAACAGCAGAGACCAAAGAAGTTAACAGAAAAATTATTAGGGGTGAAAAAAATTATAGGGACTAAAAATAAAAGGACTCATATTTATAGGTATATACTAAAAATATATTTAAGCCTAAATGAAAAATCAAATGCATTTAATATCTCAAAAATAAAGAAAACATTTAATATTTGCTTTATATAATAGGAGGAGGATTTGTAGAAAGATTTAGAATTTTATGTGTGTGTGTATTGAAAAGCTCATGATGAAGTACAACATCAAACAAAAGGAAGAGCAAACAAATGCTTGTTACCTTGGAGGATTTAACAAAGACATTGTCCACCAAGTCCAACTTTAACAATATTAGACCTTAAAAGATTTTATTCATCTAGCCATCCGAAATAAAAAATAATTATCTAAGAAACCCTCACACCAACCCTCCTCCACATGGAACCTTACAAACACTCGTGAGCCACAAACCCAACAAACGCTCATCCAACAAAACCCCTCCTAAGTCCACCAAAGAGACCAACCAAAAAGCACCCAAGTATTTCAAATGTCAAGGATTTGGCCATATAGCTAGAGTCGGAAAAATGGGCTAGCTTGATCGAGCCGACCCACAAAAGCCAACAAAAATGTAGGAGCACTTATTTTAGAAGCTCAAATAATTCCCAGGTTTTTTTAACCCAAACAAATAAAGTCCGCTACCATAAAAAAAACCCACGAAAATGTCAGGTAGCCTGCAAAAAAATTTGGGCTTCCTGCCAAAAGCCCGCAAAAATGTAGGTCTCGGTCACTTATTTTAGAAGGTCGAATAACTCCCAAGCTTTTTAGCCAAGCCCGATAAAGCCCACTACCCGCATCGAATCGGGGCGGATAGCCCGAAGTTCCAGCTCTACATGTATTTTTCGATTGTTCAAATCGCAAAGTCATCACTATTGTTGGCTTAATTGTCAACGTCACCCTTAGGATTCGATGGCTTTAACATCCCAACCCATGGTGCCTATAATGGGCGCAACCCCTTAAGCTAGATGCATCTCTGGGAATCCTTAAGGAAATATAGTTGCGCCCTTGCTAACAACTATAACTTTTGGTCTAGTGGTAAGCACTTGATCCAACAAGTGGTATCAAAGCAAGGTCATGGGTTCGAATCCCCCGACTGACATTGGGGGAGATTGTTGGCTTAATTGTCAGCGTCACCCTTAGGATTCGATGGGCTTAACATCCCAACCCATGGCGTTTATAATGGGCGTAACCCCTTAAGCTAGATGCGACTCAGGGAATCCTTAAGGAAATAAAGTTGCGCCCTTGCTAACAGCTATATAGCTTTTGGCCTAGTGGTAAACGCTTGATCCAACAATTATTATTGAAGGAGTGGTCCATGAGGCATCTGAAGAAGATGAAGAGTCAATGTTTGATGAAGAAGAGTTACTATATGATGAAGAATTCACCACTACTATTAATGGTGAATCATTGGTGATTAGATGAAGCCTACACACCACACTAACAAAAGAAGAATCTTGGCTGAGGCATAATATCAACAATACTCGTTGTACTAATCAAGGAAAATTTTGTGATGTTATCATAGATAATGGAAGTTGTGAGAATGTAGTATCAAACTACTTGGTGGTGAAGTTGAAGTTACCAACGCAAAGCCATCCATACCCTTATAAGTTATTGTGGCTCAACAAGGCGAGCAAGGTAAAAGTTTCTAGAGGTTGCCTTGTGTTTTTTTTTTTCAATTGGCAAAAAATATCAAGATGAAGTGTTGTGTGATGTTATTCCTATTCATCGGGTTAGCACCTTTGTCACCCAATGAATTCAACCAAGGAAAGAAGGAAACAAAGCTATTTGTGTATTTAGTCACAGAGGAACAATTCAGGATGGCGAAAGAGGAAGCCCAAACCATGAGTCTTATACTTCTACTTGAATAAACTGATAGGACTGTGTAGTGGGTCAAAATGGGCTTGAAAGATGGAATAGACAGTATTACATAAAAACCTGAACAACACTCAAAGATTGGTCCATAAGTTGGGATAGAAAACTCATTTTGGGCTCAAACCAACGACATTGGAAAGCTAAGATCCAGAGCTTGACTTCATCTGAGGACAACTTCCTTGGATTATACCAGCTTGATGATGAAATGCTCGATGTAAGTGGGAGACAAGTTGGTGAATGCATGATAGCTAGGATGGATTAATAATTCAAAGTAATGGACAAATATATTAAGTAATTGATCATTAATCCATTTATGGACAAAACATGCTGAGTCATGGCTGAATGATCAACTTTGGAATGACATCTTTTCATCTCATATAAATAGTAAGGCTTGCTAGGGAGAATATCATCCACCTTGTGGTATAAATTACTAAGAGTTTCATTTACTTTTGTTAAATTTAGGTTTATGGTTAATTAAATTTTTTGAAACAATTAAAATTGAATTAATTAATAAAAATTGAAAATTGTAACAGGTTAATGTGGCACTCTGTTTGCCACATCAGCCTGGAGTTAACAGCAGGGACCAAAGAGGTTAACAGAAAAATTATTAGGGGTGAAAAAAATTATAGGGACTAAAAATAAAAGGACCCATATTTATAGGTATATACTAAAAATATATTTAAGCCTAAATGAAAAATCTAATGCATTTAATATCTCAAAAATAAAGAAAACATTTAATATTTGCTTTATATAATAGGAGGAGGATTTGTAGAAAGATTTGTTTGAGAATCCGTTGACGTCAGATATCAAATTTTAAAAGTTACGCCTCTTAATTGATCAATCCAACCGTTGAATTGAAAGTTCTTATAAAGTAGATCAAGCTTATAAAATTTTATAAAAATCGAAAACTAATTGATACTTCATCATACTAATTTATTTTACGTATGATATGTTTTTAAAATATAAATAAAAGTCCACTATTAGATAACATACCTATGAATGTCCAAATTACCTGAAATTTGATATACATGATCATGAAGGTAAATATAATGTGATTCAACGGTTGGATTGGTCGAATTCACATTTTACACAAATTTATTAAGAGATGTAACTCTTAAAGTTTAACAACAGGTGTCAACGGATCCTGACTCTCTCTCTCTATATATATATATATATAATCAACAAGTGTGTGTTGTGCATGTATTATTGGTATGTAAATGTAAATATTGAACATTTACACTAGCTATCTGATATTTTTTTTGTAAAAGATAAAAACTAATAATTCCAATCACTAAATTATATATTTGATATTATCTTAATATATATAATTATGTATATTAAATTAAATAACTTAAACATTTATAAATATATAATCTAGGTAGATATTTACTTTTATTTTTTATATAGTGTATATATTATATGTGAAAATAAAATATTAATTTATTTTTAAATTTTATAAAATTTTCTGAATTCAATTTATTTTATAAGAATTTTAAATTTATTATTTGGATGTATAAAATTTATTATAAAAAAGGGTTATGGATATAAGTAAGTCAATACTTACACATGATAGAAATCAATCGCATTCCTTTCTCTCTCTACATGTGTGCGTATAACTAAATAGAAATTAATCATTTAGTTATAAATATAAATAATAAGCTTACGAAATCAAAAGGTTGTTTGAATCTGCAAAATGGGCAATGTCAATATCTTGAAGGCTGCAGCTCAATTTAAAGTTATGGGACCATTCATAATCGAAAAGAGTAAACCCCCAGATTAGTCCCTGACTTTTTCCTGATCGGGCAGTTTAGTCCCTGACTTTTATAAATTAACACGTTAGTCCCCAACTTTAATAAAAATCCATCAGTTTAGTCCCAAAGGTGAAACGCCGTTAACGGAGATGTGAGATGTCACGTTAAGTGACATGTAGGATTCCACCCTGGCTTGAAACGACGTCGTTTATGCTTAAGGACGTTGGTCAACTAGTCAACTCCTTTAACGCGTGCATTCATTAGGGCATTCAACAGCTCCGAACTGTTGCTGCCATCGCTGTGTCTTAGGGTTACCTTGAAGCTGGGAAGGATTTGGTTTGAGGATGGATGCACAGGTAACATACTCCAGACTCCATAGCTCTCTGCTATTTTGATTTAGTGCTTGAGCTGGCTTTTATTCATACTAGGGCTTTAGGAGTGTGTATGGTTATTGGTATATTTTTGTTGCCGAACTTGTGGGTTCTCTGTTATTTTGCTATGGGTGTTGTTTAGGGGTTTTGTTCTGTGTTTTTGGGGCTTGTGGTTTTAGGGTTTAGTGTTGACAAACAAGTACTTTGGGAGGGGAGTAATGTGAGTAGTGTTGGAGAGTGATGGGTGGAATCTTGGTGTGGCTGTTGCTGAGAATGTTGTTGGTGTTGGCCAAACTATGAATGTGCAGGGAGCTGGTGATTCTGATGTAGGAGGTGGTGTTACTGTTGCTGAGAATAATGGTGGTGTTGGTGAGGGAGCTGTTGGTGGTGTTGGTGAGGGAGTTGCTGATATTGATGTTGGAGGTGGTGATATTAATTTGGGAGATGGTGGTGTTGGTGAGGGAGCTGGTGACATTGATGTAGGAGGTTCTGATATTAATTTGGGAGATGGTGGTGTGGGTGTTGGTGAGAATGATGGTGGTGTTGGTGAGGGAGTTGGTGATATTGAGGTAGGTGGTGATACTACTGGTGGTGTGAGTGGAGAAAATGAAGGAACTAATAACAGGAAAGGAAATGCGGTTGTAAAAGAGGGAGGAAAAGGTAAGAAGAAAGGAAAGAGGAATCCTAAAAAGAAAGGGAAAGTGGGGAAGAAAGGCAAGAGGAGGGTTGTCACAGTGGAAGAAGAATCTGATCCTGAAGTTGGGGTGACTGGTTTAGGCCACATAACAACTTACCAGGGGGAATACCAGGGAGAACCTCATGAGGATAACAATGAGGACTCTCACAAAACGACGCAGTTCTTTGCCACCTGGATCCCCCATATATGTCTCAACATGCCACATCAGCTATCACTTAACGGTAAACTGGGTTTTGGATTAAACTGACCGACGGTGAAGGAAGTTGGGGACTAACGTGTTAATTTATAAAAGTCAGGGACTAAATTGCCCGATCAGGAAAAAGTCAGGGACTAATCTGGGGGTTTACTCAATGGAAAATTATGCATGATGAGGCATTAATACCAATGGTGTTAAAACAAAAACAAAGCTTAATTTGGCTGGTAAACAACCAGGATTCACGGTCAAAAGCAATACGCCATTACATGCTCCATCTCCAACTAAACTATGCAGTCAACCACGTCATAGTGAAATGGTAGGATTTAGCTTTTAAATTAAAAGATGTGTTAAATATGTTATTAGTCCTGAAGTTTGACTCAAATTTGATTTTTAGTCCCTAAATTTTAAAACTGTTGGATTTGATCTCTTATGTTTTAAATTCACCTAACTTTAGTACATGATGTTAACATCGTTGAATTTACAATTTAATTAAAATTATAATTATTATTACAATTACATTCTCCTCTAATTAAGACGTAGGGTTTAAAATTGAAGTTTCAGCATGTAAGGAAAGAAATTCGATTGGGGAAGAAGAGACTTGAGAGAAAGCATTATGGTCACTCAAGGAGAAGATGAAATCTTTTAGGTCTTATTTAGTGAAGAGAGCTTCGTCGTGTCGTTCCTCTGCATCTTCCTCACACCCAAGGTCCAGATGTTGTAACAGTGAAGAAGAGCTACTTCTTCTAACTTCAAAAACTGCAACCAACCCTGGTAAAGTGTTCTGGAGATGTAGGAACTGAGATGTGAGTAGTTTTGTTCCCTCAACCTTATGATGTTCCATTTGACACAGTTTCTTCAATTTTAATTTTCAATTAATTGTGCAATATTTCAGAGAACAAATTCATGCAATTTTTTTTAATGGGGTGATGAAGAACTTATATAAAATAAGATGCAAAAGAGGAATTTATGCAATATGTTGAAATGGTAATTATAATTTGAACAAAACTACTCACATTAATTGTAATGGTAATTGTGTTTTAATTAAATTGTAATTATGCATTAATATAATAAAAACCATAAATGAAGGTTAAGGTGTAATGTAATTTAACGATGTTAACGTCAGAGACTAAAATTAGGTGATTTCAGAATATGAGGAACACAATCCAACGGTTTTGAAGTTTATGGATTAAAACTAAATTCCAGTCAAACTTTATAGGGATTGAAAACATATTTAACCCTTGCCACATCATGGTGATTAAAGTTGACTGGACATGCTGAGTCAGAGCTTCGTTTGCCACGCCAACGAAGAATTTAACGGTGTTAACGTCAGGGACAAAAGTTAGGTAATTTCATAACATGAGAGATCCAAATCTAACGGGTTTGAAGTTCAGAGAATATTAAGATCAAATTTGAGGTAAACATCAGGGACTAAAAACGTATTTAACCCATAAAAGATTTATAGTTGAGGGAAAAATAATTATTGATGAAAAATTAGGACAATAATTTTTAAATAATTTATAATATATATTTTAATATCAAATTTTTAAATTAATTTTTGAAGAGACAAATCCAAATTGTGTTACCAAATTTTGGCCTTTAGGCCTGTGTCGCTGCTGGATTAATTTTGCATAATCAAACTACAATTCTTCACCAATAAATAAATATAATAAACTTGACAATTAGTTTAAGAAATATTCGTAAGACGAATAAACAAACAAATAGGTGCAAACGTACAGCATTATGTTGTGATCGTTCCTTGCTGATTATTACAAGGGCAGTCAGTGGTCGGCCATGTCGATGTCTTTGTTTCTATAATCCTAATTGTTTTAATTTGATTGAGACAGTATTGTCTACAAGAGACCACAAATTTAATTTAACCAATTCCCCTAATTTTAATTTGGTTATTTTTTAGGAGTTAACGTATATATAAACGCATGGTCTTTTGCATTTGATATATATCAGATATTAGAAACTGAAACTCTTGTGTGAGATTCTCACGCAAGGGCTGTAATGGCAAATAATCATGCTTCAGTATTTTTCTTTCTTCTTTTCTCTGTTATGGCCATGCTTGAAATGCAAGTAGCTCATGGTGTTAAGGCAGCGCCAACATTATTCATGTTTGGTGACTCAACTTTTGATGTTGGAACCAACAATTTTCTCAATTCTAAAGCACAGGCAAACGTCCCCTACTATGGAATTGATTTTTATCATTCAATTCCAACCGGAAGATTCAGCAATGGCCTCAACACTGCTGACCAAATTGGTATGTATATATAATATATAACTAACTACATTCAAATTAAATAATGATTTTTTTTCATATTATATATGGTTTAATTTTATTGATTTGTTTTTCTTAATTATATGGAAATTAAATTAAACTAGCGAGGCAATTCGGTTATCAGAAGAGTCCACCACCATTCTTGGCTTTGGAGAAATTTCAATACAGTTTCAAACAGAACATTCTGAGCGGTGTAAATTTTGCGTCAGGGGGCTCTGGAATTCTGAGACAAACAGGGCACAATCAATGGGTAATTAATTAGTAGTAACATATCTTAATTGTTCATCCCTTTTAATTAAAGAGAACTGTAATTAAATTAAATAGTATAACAATCATAATATATATCTTAATTTGTTTGTTGCAGGGAGAAGTGGTTTTCCTTGGAAAGCAAGTGCAACAATTTGCATTGGTCCGTGGAAATATGAGTGAGATATTGGGGCCAGCAAAAGCAGCTAGTTTTGTTTCAAAGGCTTTGTTTCTCATCAGCGTTGGTAGCAACGACCTCTTCGATATCGCACGTAATGACAGTGACATTCATTTGGGCAACGAACAATACTTGGCTGTCATGCAACTCAACTATTACTTTCAGATAAGAGTATGTAGTGCATGAAATACGTTGTTTATATATCATTAGTTAATTAATTTATTGGGATTAATTAATATGTAGTATTAATTTGTGAATTAGTGCAGAAACTATATGAGTTAGGGGCTCGGAAATTTGGCATCCTAAGCGTTCCACCGATAGGGTGCTGTCCTGCTGTGACATCTGGCAGTGGAGGGAAATGTGTGAAACCAATGAATGATTTTGCCGTTGCATTCTACACAGCAACTCGGGCTCTTCTCGAAAAATTGAGTTCGGAGTTGAAAGACTTTGAGTACTCACTTGGCAACACTTTTGCAATGACCTCTAACTTGTTGAAAGACCCTAAGCCCTTCGGTAAGCATCATTCAATAATAATAATATACACTATATATTTTGATGTTAATTAACAATTCAATACTATTAATAACCTTCCAAGACACAATTCTTAATTATTTTCAATTTCAATCTAGTCATATTAGTTAAATTCAGTTATAATATATGCTGGTGGCCGACATGTGTTGTAGGGTTGAAGGACACAAAGTCAGCATGTTGCGGAATTGGAAAGTTGAATGGAGAAGGTCCATGCATAAAAGCCTTGAATGCCAATCTGTGTGTGAATCGTGAGGATCACTTGTTTTGGGATTGGTTTCATCCAACTGAGAGGGCTTCGGAGTTGGCAGCCAAAACGCTTTTTGCGGGAGGGATTCAGTTTGTCACTCCAAAGAATTTCAGTCAGTTAGTTTGTTCGGATTGATGCTTAAAGTTAAAGGATAATAATTAATTAATAACCAGTTACTTGAAATCGAAAATGAAATAAATGAGGCATATCTCAATGCTAGCTTGACATATGCCTCTTTGTTGAGAAATGAGAATAATAATTATCTTGCATAAAATGATATGCAAATCGATGAGGCAAAATTGTCTCACTGTGTAGGCGTAATTAGATATTTTGCTATTTGTAATTTGCTTCCCGTACTTAATTTTTAATGTTATTTTTATTTTGATAAAGCAAAAAGAATGACTCTTGCTTGAGATATTATATTTGCTAATCCCTTAACATATAACACTGCAAGCAAATTCATTTTTAGCTTAAAACAAGAAAAAGCAGTCACTACGCATGTAGTGACGGCTTAGAGACGGCCACGTGAACGTTGTTATGTGGCTTGTAGCGACGACTTAGAGACGGCCACGTGAACGTCGCTAAGTGACTTGTCATAAATATAGTAGCGACGACTTAACCGTCACTGAAGCCGTCTCTAAAAACATGGTCGTCGTTAAGAGTAATTCTTTTTTTTTTTTAATTTTTTTTATCTAGAGACGGTTATAGTAACGGCCACGACCGTCACTACAGGTAATTTTTTTTAAATTAAATTTATTATTTATTAAATTTAAAATTATAAAAACAATACTAAAAAAGCATATATATATATATAATTATATACACAAACTCTGTTAAAAAATAATACAATAAAATATAAACATAAAGAAATCAATGGCGGCGGCGGCGCTAGGTCTGTGGGGCGGGCTGCTCATCCTCATCATCCACCGATTGGTCATTCATGGTGGGATCATAATGGGGGTGCGGCTGTGCCTGAGCCTGACCTGCAGCCTGAGCGTCCAAGATCTGCTGCATCTATCGTCAGAGTCCTGCTAACTGATCCTCCAAATTTGCAGCCTTCTCTATGGCCTGTCGAGACTGCTTCATTGCTTCATGGACTTCCTGGCGCAACGCCTCCTGAGTAGAATGTCGTGACCTAGACCCGTCAGTGTACTCTCGCCCGGGTGAGCCCAGGACTCCTGAGTCAAGTTGGTCACACCTGGACGAATGTTGGAGGCCAAGTCCCCGGTGCCATAACAACGGCCTCGGGTCTTGCCACCCGCAACATCCCTCCAGATCTCCAACTTGGTGGAGGCATCAGTCATAGAGGTGTCCCCCATCTGTGACTCCACCTCCCTTAGGCGCTCTTTGTAATTTGTCTGTTGAGGTGTAAAAGTAAAATTAGTTATTAGTTATATATTCAATTGCATAAATATGAAATTATATAAAAAAAACACTTATAAACAAACACTTACATAGGTGGACCGGGCCCGATCATCTACCCAGCCACCACCCTTTTTGGCATGGGTGGCAGCAAAGAACTCATCCAACTCGACCTCCCGCCCAAGCTGTCGTCGCTACATAGGAAAATTGCACAAATTAATTAATTTAACAACAAATAGAAATTTAATACAGAAGAGTGTTTGTTTATACATACCATATCCAACGCCACCTCATGGTGGGCCCTGCGGCCCGTGGTGTGGGATGCCCCCGCGTTGAGAAGCCTTGTTGCTCTTGTTACAAGCGGACTTCCCCTTGAATTTTGCAGAGTCCCAGTAGGCCAAAAGACCCTCGTAGGCCTCCTCACCACACCACGTGGGCCTCTTCCCAGCCTTCCGAGCCTTGTTCATCATATCTCGAAGGCGACGAGCAACCCTCTGCTCGTACACCTTCTTGATTTGGGCCTCATCAGAAGGGTCCCAAGTAACTCGGCTCTGCAAAATAAAAATATGGTAAGTCCTGCCAAATTGACATATCTTAAGAAAAAATTTAAAGTTGATAGGGTTTTTAATTACCGTGAACTCCTCCTACCACCTGTCCCTAACATCCTTCGGGGTGACCTCCAAAAGGTAGTGAGGACCCTGGAACTGCGCCCGGATCGCATGACCAATGGCTGCCATAGGTGGGGCGTTAGGCACCCACCTGCAAAATAAAATATTCAATATTAACAGTTAAAATAATTAAAGATTCAATATTAATATCAATTCTAAAGAAGAAAAAAATTAAACAAACTCACCCCTTGCCAAATGGTCGGATAATAACCCGACCTCGAGCGTCTGTCTCATGATGTCTGCTTGACCCGGCACCCTGGAACCGAGTTGGCTCCTCATCAGACTCCTAGTCAGCATCCCTATCCAGGTCATCCTGAGTGTAGTCAGGGTCTATCTCGGGCACAACGTCCTCCTGCACTGGAGGCATCTGAACTAATCCTGGTGTCGGGATGAACCTCATACATCGAACTGCGCCGGAGCAGATGGTGGAGGGGAGGAAGAAGAAGTCTACATGGCTCCCGCCGGCGCTGAAGTAGATGGATGCTCCGGCATTTGATCAGCGTACGAGTGAGAGAGGTTGGCCCTCTCCCGTATCGCGTGAGCTGCATGTTTTCGTAGCTCGTTCGGAGGATGGACCTCCCTCTAGCTACTAGGTGGGATCTTCTCTCCACCTCTACCACGCTAGTAGCGACGCCACGGGGCCGTCGCTAAAAGTTGAATTTCTTGTAGTGTAGGTAATGGTTTCCCATGTGAAATCATCGATCTCTAAATCACACATTTTTCTTACAAAAAAATTAATTTATATATGTAAGTATCTTTTAAAAAAATTATAGAGACAAGTATCTGGATCTTATTTCGTGGAACTATATGAATTTTAATAAATAATTTATATTAAAGATATATATGGAATTGGTTAAGTCAATAAAATTTCGTCTCTGATATTCATCTCTATCATTATTTAAACGAATTAGAGAGATGGACCCAGGTATCAAGACGAATTAACTCCGTCTCAAATTTTAACTATTTATAGACAATTAGAGGCGGAAAGCAACTAAAACGAATGATTTTATCTCTACATCATAAAATTTGATACTGGTCTCAAGGTACTCAAATTCGTCTTTAATTCCATCACTAATAAAAAGGGAAATGTATAGGATAATTAAAAAAAGGGGCTAGTCTATTATTTACTAAATCATATATATATAAAGCTCTCATGAACCATGAATGACATTGGATGTATGGTTACTATATATGGCAATATAGGTATTTCTGAAATTCTGTAGGTAGAATTGATGGCCATTCTCCATGGGCTTCGCATTGCTTTGCAATTGGGTTATCGAAAGGTTATTTGTTTGTCAAATTCTAAGGCAGCTTTGTCCCTTATCGCCCAGCAGGTCTCTTGTTTCCACAAGTATATATGCCTCAATTATAGCTGAAATTATGAATTGGGTTGTGAAACAGTAGTTTTTTTATTCGACATCTGCATCGTGAAGGAAATCAGAGCAGGGATTTCTTGGCGAAGAGGGACGCTTCTGCTTCTGTCCCGTTAGCTGAGCTATCCAGCCCTCCTCAAGGTCTTTTATCATTCACCTTGGTTGATACACTGAAGGTGGAGTTCCCTCGGTTGTAATTTGTCCTATCTTTTTTTCCTTTCTTTTTTTAGGTAGAAATATCGTTGATAAAAAAATTTCTGATGATACTTACATAACTTGTAAGATGCTAAATAAAGTGTTAAGAAGTCCCACATCGCTTACTTCTAGCTTAGTTTTCTATTTACAAGTCAATTAGCTAAGTTGGTTAATTGGTTTTCTTCTTACCTGTATCAGTAACTAAATAACTTCCCCTTTTTTCCTTTCCTTTCTATATAAGCTAACTTTGTGCCTAGCCTCTCTGTATCAAGATAATGACCATTCAATAACAATTCTTCTCCTTTTCATCTTGTTCGTTTTCTTATATGGTATCAAAGCTCGTGAAGTTCAAGAGCTCTGTTATTTCAAGTTTCCATGGCGAAAGGTTCTTCAAGCTCCAATGGAGCACCTCCGCAAGATCCTGCTCTTAATCCATTGAGCATCTACTACATTCACCCATGTGAAAGCCCTGCGGTCTCTCTGGTTTCTCCTCTTCTTGGCGGTAAGAATTATCATAGTTGGGCTAGAAACATGAAGCGTTCCTTGATTCCCAAAAAAAAAATTCAAATTTGTAGATGGAAGTCTCCCAATGCATTCTGAATTTGATCCTTCTTTTGATGCTTGGGAAAGGTGTAACAACATTGTTTTGTCATGGATCTTGAATTCTGTAGAACCTGTTATTAGAAAGAGTATAGTTTATGTTGAGACAGCTGCTTCTGCTTGTTATTTATTGAAGAAAAGATTTGCGCAAGGAGATAGAGTAAGAATTTTTGAGTTGCAGCAAGAACTCAATTCTTTGAAGCAAGGATCCAGCAGTGTGACTGAATATTTCACAGAAGTAAGTACCTTATGGGAGGAAATTGAGAATTTCAGATCTCTACCAGTTTGTTCTTGTGCAGCTAAATGTGTTTGTCGAGCAGACAAGAATGAGAAGACATATAGAGATGAGGATTGCATTATGAAGTTCTGGAGCGGGCTTAATGATGATTTTGAGACAGTTACAACACAAATACTTTCCATCGAGCCTTTTCCTGACATTGATAAGGTTTTCTCTTTGGTCATTTAACATGAAAGAAGAATAACTACTTCATCTAATGCTAGCAGTGATGTGGAACAAGTGTTTGTTAATGCAGCAGAAGGCAAGAAGCCTTTTGGGCGAGGAAGAGGAACACATAATTTTTCTAATTCCAGAAATTCTTTCAAAATCTACAGTTATTATGGTAAAACCGGGCATACCATAGAAGTGTTCTATAAAAAGAATGGTTATCCAAATTCATTCAAGAATAGAGGAGCAAACAATGCAGTTGGTGAATTCAATGAAAAAGAGGAAATTGACAAGATCTCTAAATCTGAAACAGACTCAGTTTCAATGACCATTTCTTCAGATTAGTTTAAAGCTCTCAAGGCCCTATTTCAATCTTCAAATGACATTGGTACCTAAGATAACAATCAGATTGTTGCTGTGACTTCTAAAGTAGGACTTTCTTCCTTAAACAATTCTGTTCTTGACACTGATAAAGGTATTTCTACAATCCTTTCCATCAATAGTTCAAATTCTTGTACTTGGATCATAGATTCAGGTGTAACTGACCATATTTGTTCAAATAAAGCCTTGTTCACTTTTCTTCATCCACTCTCAACACAACAAATCAAAGTTAAGTTACCAAATGGTAACATCACCATTGCTTCTCACATTGGTTCTGTACAACTCAACCCTTACATCACCCTAACACAAGTCCTGTATATACCACATTTTCCCTTAACCTGATTTCTGTTTCTAAATTACTATCCAATCTCAATTATCTTGTTTCCTTCACCCCTAACACTTGTTTGATACAGGAGTTGAAGAGTTTGAAGATGATTGGTTCAGCTGACTTGGTGGATGGGTTGTACTACTTCAAAAATGAATCCATAGACTGTTCCCTTAATCAAATGCAAGTTACAACACCTATGAATTTTTCCTTTCCTGAATCTGCATTATGGCATTTTAGGCTAGGGCATGTATCTGATTCAAGAATGCAAATGTTAGCTAACTTGTACCCAAATTTACATAGTTCAAATAAAAGACGCATTTGTGATATATGCCATTTTGCAAAACAAAAGAAACTCCCTTACACTGTCAGTAAACACAATGCTGGTTTGCCTTTTGATTTAATACACTTAGATGTTTGGGGACCATACTCTACCTCTACTTTACAAAACATAAATATTTTCTCACCATTTTGGATGATTGTAGCAGATATATTTGGATAGTTTTAATGAAACACAAATCAGAAACTGAAAAAACATGTTAGATCTTTTACAAACATAATTAAAAATCAATTTCAAAAATCCATTAAAGCAATAAGGACTGATAATGGTACAAAATTTTTCCTTACTAGTTTCTTTCAAGAAAAGGGGATCTTACATCAAACTTCTTGTGTTGAAACTCCCCAACAAAATGGGAGAGTGGAAAGAAGGAACCAGCAAATATTAAATGTGGCTAGAGCCTTGCTCTTTCAAGCCAACATGCCTAAAACATTTTGGGGTTTAGCCACTGCTAATGCAGTGCATTTAATAAACAGAATTCCTACTCCTATTCTAAGTTCTAAATCACCTTATGAAGTTCTCTATGGAACAATACCTGATCTTTCACATTTCAAGGTATTTGGTTGTCTCTGTTATGTTTCTACTCTTAGCTCACATAGAACCAAGTTTGATCCTAGATCTACCAAATCAATTTTTGTAGAATACAGACATGGTACTAAAGGATTTCTCGTGTATAATTTGGATATAGAACAACTAACTGCTTCTAGAAATGTTTGGTTTAAGGAATGTATTTTGTTAGTTCCACAGGAAACACTAGAAGGGGGGTTGAATAGTGTTTCGAATATTTTACCATTTTGGAAATCTTTAATATAAGTTATTAATTCAATAAAACAAATTAATGAGAAAAGCTTATTATCAGAATTAATACTTAAATTGCGGAATATAAGAAGGACAAGCATGGAGACTAAAAAAAGGTGACTAGATCAAAAACTTGTTTGGACTTTTGATTAAATTGATTTAGATATTCAGATGCATCTCAAGATACCTTCTGAAAGCTATTACAAAGAATCTTTTCAGAACAGTTTCTGAGTAACCTCAGATGATTGATCATCGTCTGAAGTGTATTTCTAACTTCTGAACTGAAACTGTTTCAGATCCACTTCAAAGAGTCATTTCAGACGTTCTTCAAAGTATATTCTTTGTAATACTCCAAACGATATAAGATTAATTCAATGAGTTATTATCTTGGAAAACTTAGTTTATTGAAATTGTTGTGTTAAGTTTATTATGAAAAATATTGTTCAATCCCCATCAGAAATATAAAGCTGTAAATTAAGGAGTTTAAGGGATAGAAAACATAGCCACAAAATTTATCCTGGTTCACCCACCAACCCAGTGAGCTACATCCAGTCCCAGGGCAAACCACCACTGGATTTTCCACTATCTGAACCCACAGATACAAGTATTCTTTTCTATCAAGCCTCTTCAGGCTCTACACAAGTATTCTTTTATTTTCAACTGGCTCTCCAGGCAACTCAGTGTAGTATTCTTTTACAGACAAGCCTCTCCAGGCTCAACAAGTATTCTTTTATTTTCAACTGCCTCTCCAGGCAACTCAGTGCAGTATTCTTTTACAGACAAGCCTCTCCAGGCACACCGAGTACACAAGGCCTCTTCAGGCACACAAGTATTCTTTCTTCCACCAAGCCTCTCCAGGCTCTCAGACACATAAAGTGTTTACAACATAAACTAAGTTTAAGTTTCTAAGAAACATAAACTTAAGTTCATCCTATACTTACAGTTCAACTGAGTACTACTCAGGATATATGAAATGGATTCTACGAACAGGGGTAAGACTGAGATACAAGTGTATGAAATTGGGTACAATCTCGTCTTCTAAGTGAGGTATAACATCCTCAAAGAATTGGCTAAGTAAAATATTGAATTAAGCTTCAGCCAGTTCACTCTTGGCATAATCTCTGCCTTGGGCTTCAATGCCAGACCTTTCTGGTTGACATCTTGTGGATGTGATACTAAGAAATTGGCTGAAACTTGGTTGTCTTCTTACAATGACAACAAGTCGGCACCTTCAGATTCATACTTGAGATTATTTATATTCTGATAGAATATAGCCGTTGAAGATGGTTGATAATACCGTTGAGATGTTGATGATGTGACTCATATAGCCGTTGTATAATAGCTTCTCAAACGGTTGCTTCTTCTTAAGCAAGATAAGTGTTCAGACGATCTTGTTCTGACACTTCTATTGATGAGCTCCTTTGAGAGATTTCCTTGATATTTTTATGTTTCTTCTCTCTCTTGATTTTCTTCTGCTTTCTTCGGCTTTCTTCTGCTTTCCTCAGCTTTCTTCTGCTTTCCTCTGTTTTCCTTTAGAGTATGTATGAGGAGGTATCCGTTGGATTTGTCCTTTTGCTTATTTGTATATACTCCTTTTCATTTGCTCCTGACACAGTTTCCTCTTTCTTCTTTGAGTGAGATGTCTTGTCCTAAGGATATTAGCTGTTGTTGCTATTTCCTCTTTGAATAAAGATATATGATATTATAGCTGTTGAATCATATGGTCTCAGCTTCTCTGGTGACTTCTTCTATGTTGAAATATGTTCCATGCACTCAGAGAGTTTCATTTCTTCAGACTGTTAAGCCATTTATAACTTCCTTGAGATGATAACTTCAAGCTTCTTTTAATTCTTCAGATTGAAATGCTTTCAACAAAGATTTCTTCTTCTGATGAAATGCTTGTTTTTCTCTTCAGATGATTAGAGCAAAATGCTTCTTCCTTTACTTGAGACGATCCTAGCTTTATTCATCTTTGTTTCTTTTAGTTCTTCTGATATTTGGATAGATGTTGAATTAAATAATATTGATCCAAACATCTTTTTTGATATTTTCTTGTCCAGACTTCTGATTTGCTTTTGGACAGTAGCAGGTGCAGTATGTTTGCGTATACAGTACCCTTTTGATTGCAGATGCAGCAGTCGTTGCAGGATTTCCTTATTTGTGCAAGTCTTTTGATCGAGGCAGAAAAGTATGCCTAACTTTTGTGCCGAAATGAAGTAGTCCATTGGATACCGTGTTCTCCATGCTTTGACAATATCTTCATGAGAACATTTCTTGGTTCTGACGCCTTCAGTCCTTCAGTCATACAGAGTGCTTCTGATCAGCTTCCATTCTTCTGATGATAGATATGCTTCATACGGAGTCGGGTTTTCAGTTTGTCTTCAAGTCTTCAGATGATAATCACTTCTTCAAATGGAGGATATGCTTCAGATGATGATGAGTCTTGAGACGATCTGAGTCTTTCATGTCTTCAGATAGTTGAACCTTTTCTATTCTTTTTCGTAGCTTCCTTTGCTTCTAGTTGCTTCATTTTTATTGTGGATCTCTTCTTCCTTTGCTGTCTTCTGGGCTTCAGATGAATATGCTTCAGATGATTGAGTCTTTTCTTCTCTTCAGATTCTGTGTTGCTTCATCTTCTGATTTTCCTTCGTTCTTCTTCTGATTTGTTCTTCTTCTTCTGATACTTCACTGGTTCTTCTTCTTCTGATTCTGATACTTCACCCTGAGACACAATCTACAAAACAATACCTTTCTTAGTAGCACCTGTTTTCTTTTAATCTAGTCTAATTTGTTGATCATTAAAACCAATGATAATGAGTCTTGAATCTAATTTGAATACTTAAATTAATTCTTAGACTCAACATTCTCCCCCTTTTTAATGATGACAAATTAGATATGACTAACAAATATCATAAAAGATTTAAGTTACAGAATGATTATGTTATGTTTCAGATGAGGCTTTGTTAATTGTGAAAACTCCTCCTAAACAGAATATCTTTTATCATCTTATATTTCTGAAAACATTTTTTTACTTTCAGGAATTTGTTTAGTTATATTTCTCCCCCTTTTGTCATTATTAAAAAGGAACAGATTAAGCAAAGGCACAATAAATTTCAACAAGAGTAAAACTTTACCAAAAGAGATTATATTCTAAAGGTTGTCAACTCCCCCTGAGAAAAACATTAATTCTTGAGATGCCAAATGTTAGCTTCTCAGATATCAGTTGTTAATCTTTTAGATACCAGTTGTTATTCTTTGTTAAAATTTCAGGATACCACATGTTATGACAGTGTTTTGATATAGCTTGTGATCTTCTGAGTTTCTTTCTTACTTCATTTTGTTAGTTATATATTTCTCCTTCTTTTGTTATTAATTAAAAAAGGTGTTGTTTGTGAGATTTATCTTGATTCCAATTATTCAAGGTTATGTTGTGAACCGTTAATACCACTTGTTAAAGCTTTTATCTTGATACTGTTATAAATTAACTTGAAAGAATACCAACTGTTAAAATTAATAGAAATGATTTAATTTTTAAAATCAGTCCTTTAGAAAATGAGCAGTTTTAAGAAAGTTCAGACGAAAGAAAATGATTCCAACAGATATATACACAACTTCTGAAGGAAACATTACAAAGAACAAAACAAAAATGATATGTACAAAAATAAATAAGAGAGATTACAAAGAAGAAAACAATTAAATACATAGGTACATATATATAGTTTTTACTAGAAATTTTCTTGAAAATACATTTACTATCTTGAAAATACATTTATCATTGCTGCCTCTCTTGATTCCTATGAAGGCCTGAGGCATATCCTTGTAGCAACTTCATCTCTTTCAAAGCTACCACCACTTCTTTGGCTAAACAGCCTGAGTGGTGCCTCTTGAGCCTGTATCTTCCTCCCAACCATGCGTTTAGCACGCAATCCCCTTGTGACAACTGAAACAGTGGAGGTGCATCGTTTAAGACTGTGTTTCGACCACCAGCCACAACCTTAATCCCAAGGACCACATTTAAAGTGGTTCATATCATAAGATTGGCTATTTTGGGATTTCCCAGTGGTCTTCCAGTCCAACTGTGATGCAGCAAGATCACCATGGTCCAAGTGTAGAGAAACGGGTTTTCAGATGAACCCTTTCCCTTACTTATCATTCCATCCATCATCCAAGATGACTTGATCTTTGCCTCGACGTGTTCCAGAGTTCCTTTTCTTGTTTTCCTTTGCTTCTTCATCATCCTTCTGAGAGCCACTCACTCAGAACCTTATACAAAGCTATAAAAGAGCTTTGAAGATATGAGTTTGTGTAAAGAGCTCTTGTGAATGTATAGGACTTTGAAGCAGGGGTAAAAGAGAGAAATAAGGAGATTGAATCTTTTGAATTGTTGTTCACGGGATACATAAGGACTCGGGTAGCCTTAATGATGACAGTTTTCAGACCTTGGGAGTCTCGAAACGTGCATCATTGATTGGTCATAGATGAAGCATTATAGTCATAGGAATCTGAGTTAATAGCGTTGATAAAGAAATTTTTGGAAAACGTTTCTGAATGAAGACAAAGAAGAGATACATAAATATATGTTTGAAAAACATTTTGGAAATGCTTTTTGGAAGTAAGTGAATAAAACGAGGGAAAACATTTTATAAAAGGAAAACTTTAAAACAAAATTTTCAGACACAACACAAAAGAAAACACAAAAACAAAGTTTTTATAATTATTATCTGGGAAATTTTGAGTCTTTTAAGTAATTTAGTTTTAATTATTAAAGAGTTTGGAGTATTTTAGCAGGGTTAAGTTTTTACAGATATCTAAGATGTAGGGTAGAGTGATGTTACCCATTAGATGTTCCTTATCGTTCTCTGGTTGAGAAGATGCATCTCTGACATTCAACTTTTCTTCAGAGATTCTTTCTCCTTCTGAGGTTGCTTGTAGCTTGTCTTCAGCATGCTTCTTGTCCTTTGTGCTCAAAGAGATTCCTTTAACAATCATCTCGACTTATTTCTCAAGGATTGAGATAGACTTTTATGATTAGAGTATCAATCACCTTAACATTCCCGACCCACAATTTCATTAAGTTCATTTGGAACTTTCTGAACAGGTTCAGCAAATGAGGATGATATCTTGTCATATTTGCCTCTCAAGTTTTGAGGTAGTCTTAGAGTGTTGAATATTAATCATCTTAGTATTTCCGACCCACAATTTCAGTAGGTTCATTTGGAACCTTCTAAACAGGTTCAGAAAATAAAATGATATTATATTAACTACTCCATTTGATGATGTTTTCTTCAGAAGTTTATCGAAAATTAATTCCTGCATCAATCACAACAAGAAATACCTTTCAGTAGCATCTGATTATTTTAAAACATTTGTTAATTGTTAATTTTAATTGTTAGAGAGATATTTTTAGAGACATTACTTTAAATTTACCATCTTATTAATTATTTCTATTTAGATAGAGAAACCAATTGTTGATGATTAAGTTAAAGATTTAACTAATTATGCTCAGATAAAAAAACATAATTACACAGATAGGATACTTAGGAGCTTTAACAAAGGTACTCATAGCAGAACAAGAAACTAATTTTATTAATATCAAATAAAATTTTAAACAACAAGCCAAAAACACTTAATGACAAGACACAATTAAATCATTGATCATCAAGGTGGTCCTCATCAGCCTTTTCTTTTTCAGCTCTAAGCTTCTTAAGCTCCTTCTCAACAACTCTCAGTCTTCTTGCAAGCCGGGAAACCCTGCCATTCACCTTCTTCAGATGGTATGCACCCGAAATCATCCTTTTCCTTTTACGAGACTTCAAGTGGGTATCTTCAGTTTCTTCTTCAATGCGTGGAGCAAAAAGAGGATGAATAACCACTTGATTCTCAAGGGGCTTCTTGTCTTTCAACTAGAGTCCAATCTAACTCAACATATGCAGCCGAAGTGAAGAAGTCAGGAGATGGTTGGTTAGAGAGGCTTTCCACTGGAAATCCTTCGTGCATGAGAATTTTCATGATCAAGGTGTTGTGAGGGTAGAGGTCCTCATTCCCTATCTCATCTCTGAAACAACAGCACCCATGGGAGATTGATTTTCTTCTTTGACAGCAACAGTCCCAGCACAAACCTCTCCATCATACTTATTACCAAATTGTTTCTTCCTCTGGGAAGAATACAACAGTTTAGTACAACAAGGAGGGCTCTGGGTGTGCTCAGAAGTTGAGAAGGTCTGAAAGGGGCTATCCGTCTTCCTCCAAAGAGGTATTGATCGAGAACAAATGTTCCACCATGTAGGGATTCCCACCTTTGGAAGTATTGTTCCCCACTGTCAGGCACACCAATCACTTTAGCAATTAGCTTTGTGTTCACGTATAGGGATCTTCCCATCACCTTCGTTTCATTTCCAGTTCTGTTGGGTTCAGATATGATCTTGATATTGTCCCAGAACTCCATCACACTTTCCTCATGCCAAGAGGAAGAGATGTTGTTAAAGTATGGTGTCCATCCAGCAGCATTGAAGTATTCAGATATTTTGTAATCTGCTTCATCAAAGTCTGAGAGATTTACCATCTTACAGGGGATGATTTTCTCATCAAATACTGAAGGAGCAAAGTTACTTGAAGATACTGATATGTTTGCCATGGAGTGATAGAACTTATTGAACTTTTGATGAGAGAGATACTTGAGAAACTCTTTGCTTTTTAGAGGAAGGATTGAATGAAGTGTAGTTTCCATGTTGATCTTCCAATCCTGTTAAATAGGGAACCAGGCGTGCTTCAAGCATTGATGAGAGACGGTTACGTGCAATAAACCGGTGTGGAGAGTAGTGCATCGTGCCGATTATGAGAAGTCGGTTGATGATTCAACGATTTACGTTGCGCCGTAACACAATTATTAACATACATGACTCTTCAACTTAAAAGTGTATGCTAATGAGACTTAAATACATATGACATAGATTAACATCCAACAATTAATTTTCACACAAGTTTAAACATGCATGCATCAACAATTTCAATAACAGAATGTATAGCACATATCAGTTAAATAACTATATTTAAATTTGAACTAAGATAAGAAAGATGTTACCCGTATGTGATCTTGAGATAGATGTACTTTCCTTTATCCATTACGTCCTTCTGAAAGATGCCTTAATTGCAGGAATAATGAGTTTCAGAAAAATAATTTCCTTTTCTCATTATCATTCTTCAGAGTTGCTTCAGCTTGGTGAGATTTCCATCTTCTGAGGATCTACTCCTTCTGCATTTGTTAGATGCTCAACCCGAAGGTGAGCTCTGATACCAATTGTTAGTTCCACAGGAAACACTAGAATGGGGTGAATAGTGTTTCGAATATTTTTACCATTTTGGAAATCTTTAATATAAGCTATTAATTCATTAAAAAAAATTAATGAGAAAAGCTTGTTATCAGAATTAATACTTAAATTGCGGAATATAAGAAGGACAAGCATAGAGACTAAGAAAAAGGTGACTAGATCAAAAACTTGTTTGGTCTTTTGATTAAATTGATTTAGATATTCAGATGCATCTCAAGATACCTTCTGAAAGCTATTACAAAGAATCTTTTCAGAACAGTTTCTGAGTAACCTCATATGATTGATCATCGTCTGAAGTGTATTTATAACTTCTGAACTGAAACTGTTTCAGATCCACTTCAAAGAGTCATTTCAGACGTTCTTCAAAATATATTCTTTGTAATACTCCAAACGATATAAGATTAATTCAATGAGTTATTATCTTGGAAAACTTAGTTTATTGAAATTGTTGTGTTAAGTTTATTATGAAAAATATTGTTCAATCCCCATCAGAAATATAAAGCTGTAAATTAAGGAGTTTAAGGGATAGAAAACATAGCCACAAAATTTATCCTGGTTCACCCACCAACCCAGTGAGCTACATCCAGTCCCAGGGCAAACCACCACTGGATTTTCCACTATCTGAACCCACAGATACAAGTATTCTTTTCTATCAAGCCTCTTCAGGCTCTACACAAGTATTCTTTTATTTTCAACTGCCTCTCCAGGCAACTTAGTGCAGTATTATTTTACAGACAAGCCTCTCCAGGCTCAACAAGTATTCTTTTATTTTCAACTGCCTCTCCAGGAAACTCAGTGCAGTATTCTTTTACAGACAAGCCTCTCCAGGCACACCGAGTACACAAGGCCTCTTCAGGCACACAAGTATTCTTTCTTCCACCAAGCCTCTCCAGGCTCTCAGACACATAAAGTGTTTACAACATAAACTAAGTTTAAGTTTCTAAGAAACATAAACTTAAGTTCATCCTATACTTACAGTTCAACTGAGTACTACTCAGGATATATGAAATGGATTCTACGTACAGGGGTAAGACTGAGATACAAGTGTGAATTTGGGTACAATCTCATCTTCTAAGTGAGGTATAACATCCTCAAGGAATTGGCTAAGTAAAATATTGAATTAAGCTTCAGCCAGTTCACTTTTGGCATAATCTCTGCCTTGGGCTTCAATGCCAGACCTTTCTGGTTGACATCTTGTGGATGTGATACTAAGAAATTGGCTGAAACTTGGTTGTCTTCTTACAATGACAACAAGCCGGCACCTTCAGATTCATACTTGAGGCTATTTATATTTTGATAGAATATAGCCGTTGAAGATGGTTGATAATACCGTTGAGATGTTGATGATGTGGCCCATATAGCCGTTGTATAATAGCTTCTCAAACGGTTGCTTCTTCTTAAGCAAGATAAGTGTTCAGATGATCTTGTCATGACACTTCTATTGATGAGCTCCTTTGAGAGATTTCCTTGATATTTTTATGCTTCTTCTCTCTCTTGATTTTCTTCTGCTTTCTTCGGCTTTCTTCTGCTTTTCTCAGCTTTTTTCTGCTTTCCTCAGCGTTCTTCTGCTTTCCTCTGTTTTCCTTCTGCTTTTCTCTGTTTTCCTTTAGAGTATGTATGAGGAGGTATCCGTTGGATTTGTCCTTTTGCTTATTTGTAGATACTCCTTTTCTTTTGTTCCTGACACAGTTTCCTCTTTATTCTTTGAGTGAGGTGTCTTGTCCTAAGGATAATAGCTGTTGTTGCTATTTCCTCTTTGAATAAAGACATATGATATTATAGCCGTTGAATCATATGGTCTTAGCTTCTCTGGTGACTTCTTCTATGTTGAAATCTGTTCCATGCATTTAGAGAGTTTCATTTCTTCAGACTGTTAAGCCATTTATAACTTCCTTGAGATGATAGCTTCAAGCCTCTTTTAATTCTTCAGATTGAAATGCTTTCAACAAAGATTTCTTCTTCTGATGAAATGCTTGTTTTTCTCTTCAGATGATTAGAGCAAAATGTTTCTTCCTTTACTTCAGACGATCCTAGCTTTATTCATCTTTGTTTCTTCTAGTTCTTCTGATATTTGGATAGATGTTGAATTAAATAATATTAGTTCAAACATCTTTCTCGATATTTTCTTGTCCAGACTTCTGATTTGCTTTTGGACAGTAGCAGGTGCAGTATGTCTGCGTATACAGTACCTTTTTGATTGCAGATGCAGCAGTCGTTGCAGGATTTCCTTATTTGTGCAAGTCTTTTGATCGAGGCAGAAAAGTATGCCTAACTTTTGTGCCAAAATGAAGTAGTCCATTGGATACAGTGTTCTCCATGCTTTGACAATATCTTCATGAGAACATTTCTTGGTTCTGACACCTTCAGTCCTTCAGTCATACAGAGTGCTTCTCATCAGCTTCCATTCTTCAAATGATAGATATGCTTCATTCGGAGTCAGGTCTTCAGTTTGTCTTCGAGTTTTCAGATGATAATCACTTCTTCAAATGGAGGATATGCTTCAGATGATGATGAGTCTTGAGACGATCTGAGTCTTTCATGTCTTCAGATAGTTGAACCTTTTTCTATTCTTTTCTGTAGCTTCCTTTGCTTCTAGTTGCTTCATTTTTATTGTGGATCTCTTCTTCCTTTGCTGTCTTCTGGGCTTCAGATGAATATGCTTCAGATGCTTGAGTCTTTTCTTCTCTTCAGATTCTGTGTTGCTTCATCTTCTGATTTTCCTTCGTTCTTCTTCTAATTTGTTCTTCTTCTGATACTTCACTGGTTCTTCTTCTTCTAATTCTGATACTTCACCCTGAGACACAATTTACAAAACAATACATTTCTTAGTAGCGCCTGTTTTCTTTTAATCTAGTCTAATTTGTTGATCTTT
Organism: Sesbania bispinosa; assembly: GCA_026901365.1. Taxonomy (NCBI): domain Eukaryota; kingdom Viridiplantae; phylum Streptophyta; class Magnoliopsida; order Fabales; family Fabaceae; genus Sesbania; species Sesbania bispinosa. The sequence continues at coordinate 132,442 of QLOH01000972.1, read as the reverse complement.
AAAACCAAGGATAATGAGTCTTGAATGTAATTTAAATACTTAAATTAATTCTGAGACTGAACATATTTTTCCTTTTGCTGTAAATGCTATCAATACAGGTTCCAATTCACCATATATGTGTATCCCTGTCCCAAATAACACAGATCACATCCCATCCATTCAACAACCTGCCTTATGCACTCACACACCTTCACCATATCACCATCCTACTGAAAAACACTACAAATACTCCCACTGACAGCCCCACAAATACTACAAATAATTCCACTAACAGCCCCACCTCCTCACCCAATCCATCAATCCATCCTACCCTCAGAAAATCATCCAGGTTAACTAGGACACTAGAATACCTCAATGACTATTTGTGCAACTTATCTTCCATTCAGCAGCCCAATCATGGTAAACTCTATTCCATTGACTCATTTGTTTCCTTTTCACATCTCTCTCCCTCACATGCTGTATTTAGTTCTTCTTTAAGCTCACAGCAGGAACCTAGAAGTTTTTCTGAAGCCAGTAAATTTGATTGTTGGAAAAAGGCCATGGAAGCTGAAATAACACCTCTTGAACTTAATGGCACCTGGTCTTTGACAGATTTACCACCAGGGGTAATTCCCATTGGCAATAAATGGGTATACAAGATCAAAAGAAGATCTGATGGCAGCATAGAAAGATATAAAGCACGCCTAGTAGCCAAGGGATATAATCAGATAGAGGGATTGGATTACTTGGATACTTTTTCCCCAGTTGCAAAGATTACCACCATTCGTGTTGTTTTAGCTCTAGCCTCCTTTCACAATTGGCATCTTCACCAATTGGATGTCAATAATGCTTTCCTTCATGGAGATTTGAAGGAGGATATTTACATGGTGGTCCCTCAAGGAATGAGTTCAGCAAGTTCAAATAAAGTTTGTAAGCTCCGTAAATCCCTTTATGGGCTTAAGCAGGCCAGCAGACAGTGGTTTGAGAAACTCTCCCTTTTCCTTCTACAACTGGGTTATCACCAAGACACAGCAGATCATACTTTGTTTCTCAAATTCCATACCACTTCATTCACTTGTTTATTAGTGTATGTAGATAATGTGCTTCTGTTTGGGGATGATTTAACTGAGTTTTCTTCCATCAAGCAACAATTGAATGAACAATTTGGCATCAAGGATCTTGGCTTGCTAAAGTACTTTCTTGGACTTGAAGTAGCTCATTCATCTACTGGAATCTCCCTATCTCAAAGGAAGTACTGTTTAGACCTCCTTGCAGATTGCTCTTTGACAGATTGTAAACCAGCTTCAACTCCCCTTGATTCTGCAGTCAAACTTCATCAAGACAATGTCAATTCCTTTTCTGATTTCTCATCTTACAGAAGATTAGTAGGAAGGTTACTATATCTGACTTCAACAAGACCAGACATAAGCTTTGCCACCCAGCAAATAAGCCAGTTCATGAACTCACCAACTCAGAAACACCATACTGTTGCCTTACATATACTTAGATACTTGAAGAAGTCACCTGGTCTCTGCCTGTTCTTTCCTAGAAAAACCTTCCTTCAGATTCGAGGCTTCTTTGATGCAGACTGGGTTGGTTGTGTTGACACCAGGAGGTCAATTTCAGGTCATTGTTTTTTATTGGAGATGCCTTGGTAAGCTGGAAATCCAAGAAGCAAGTTACAGTGACTCGTTCTTCTGCAGAAGCCGAGTATCGTGCCTTAGGAGCTGCAACATGTGAACTTCAATGGCTGCAATATTTACTCAATGATCTGCACATCATTTGCTCCAAATCCCATATCCTATTTTGTGATAACCAAAGTGCCCTACATATTGCACACAATCCAGTGTTTCATGAACGTACAAAACACTTAGAGATTGATTGTCACTTAGTTCGTACCAAGCTGCAGGCTGGATTGATGAGTTTACTTCCCATTTCCACTCATGATCAGCTGGCGGATCTTTTCACCAAAGCTCTCTTGCCAAAGACATTTAATCACTTGCTGTCTCAACTGGGTGTTTTGAATATTTTTCAGCCTCTGGCTTGAAGGGGGATGTTAAGAAGTCCCACGTCGCTTACTTCTAGCTTAGTTTTCTGTTTACAAGTCAGTTAGCTAAGTTGGTTAATTGGTTTTCTTCTTACCTGTATCAGTAACTGAATAACTTCCCCTTTTTTCCTTTCCTTTCTATATAAGCTAGCTTTGTGCCTAGCCTCTCTGTATCAAGATAATGATCAGTCAATAACAATTCTTCTTCTCCTTTTCATCTTGTTCGTTTTCTTATATAAAGAGTATTACCGCAGTGCACAACAAATTAAAATAGCAAAATAAACATGCATACTCATAAATCTAAACTATTTAACCATCCTAAAATACAACTATTACAAAACAATCTGAAAAAGGCTTCGACATTTCTTCTTCTTTTCTAGTCCTTCCGGAGCAGTACAAGTACAATACCAACTCAAAGCAAAAACATCCATGGCATCAACCGCAACTAAACTAAGTAAATCGATGGTGCAAAATCAAGCTACAATAATAGATGTATATAAAGGCGCCATATATTGGGTAAAATAGTGCTGCCAAAATGCTAAAGGAAACTCTATCAGATTGTGAAATAGTATCGGTGGTGAAATAAAGAGAAAAGGAAATAACATGAACTCAAGAAAGAGGAAGAGTAGAGGTTATGAAGGTGGTGGATGAACAGGAGAAAGGAAAAGTGACCGGAAAATGTAGAGAAAAATGTGACTATAAACATAAAAAAAAAAGAGAGAAAAGAGAAAAAAAAACTCTCACCCATGGAGAAATGAATTAAAACCCACCTAAAATGAGTAAGAGATCTCCCATGGAGGGAGAGGAGGCCCAAAAGGGCACTGCGCGCTGCGGCACTGATGGGTTTTTAGCACCTTTCTCTTTCTCTTTTTTGTGTTTGTAGCATGCAACACCTAAAAAACAATCATGACTGTCATTTGTCTCTAGCCCATAGCCCATGTGAATTCAACATATATAGCAACAGATTTTTCTAAATTATCCCTTCTCCTTCTCCTTCTCCATTTTTCTTTCTCTCTCTTCCCCTTCCTCTTGCACAACACCCCATTCCCCTTCCTTTTTCTTAGCGCATCCCCTCTACCCCTTCATTTTTTTCAGGAGAGCATCCCTTCCCCCTTGTCCTTCATCCTTTTTTTCCACTTGTGCTCCATCCCTCCACCTCTTTGTTTTTTTTTTCCTAATTGCACTTTAGAAAGTTAATGTGTAAACGAGTTAAATTATTGTGTATCATAAATTAGATTTTTTATACATAATTTTTTAACTTGTGTATCGGAAATTTAATTTTTGGTACACAAAAATTACGTACTGTAAATTCAATTTTTGGTACAATTTAAAAAAATTATATTCCAAAAGTTTAGGACCTGTTTGGTTTGCATTTTCATTTCCTGTTTCCATTTCCTGTTTTCTATTTTATGGAGTTTTACAAAGGAAAAATTGGAAATGCTGGGAACAAAAAATCGTCGTTTCCCGCATTTCCAGTTTTTCCTTTGTAAAATTTCAAAAAACAGGAAACAAAATGAAAACAGGAAATGAAAATGCAAACCAAACAGATCCTTAATTTTTGGTACATTTTCTTTCGAAAAATTCAATTTCTGGTACATACTTTTCTAAATTGTATACTCGAGATTACATACTGGTACCTGAAATTGAATTTCCCGTTAATAACCTTTGTAACCGGAAATTGAATTTCTCGTGGCAAGGAGAAATCAATTGTGTAGAGGCATATTGTATGTTGGCTTTACTATTCCCACCCCTTTATGTTTTTTTTTTAAATTATTTTTCATAACTACCCTCACCCTATTTCCTTCCCCTTCACCACCACCCCCACCTTGACCACACTATAATCCCCTCCACCTTTCCCTCTTCTCCCACCCCAACGTGTGCCTATAAGTCTTTTTTTCGCAAAATAGCTTCTGAACATTCATGTCTAGAAATGGCTTCGGGATTGACCATAAGTCAAATTTTCGTAAAACATGACTTTTGAACACACATGTTCCTATATTTTTACAAAAAAAAAGATGGTTTTTCATACACATACATGTGGAGTGGAAGAAAAGGGAAAGGAGTGGTGGTGGTTTTGCGTGAGGGTGAGAGTGGGGTGATGGTGACCACGAAGGGGATGGGGTAGGATAGTTAGGGAAATGTATGTTTTAAAAATAAACAGAAGGGGGTGGTGGGAATAGTATATACCCTTTTAAGTTGGTGTTTTTTTTTTTTCAGAAGTTGTTGTTTTTGTTTCTGTTGTTTTGTTTCCAATGGGCCCAAAATAATCCAAATTGTATTAACCAAATTTTGGCCTAAGACCTGTATCGCCGCCTGAATTAACTTTTGCATAAGTAAACTTCAATTCTTCACCAAATAAATAAATAAACTGCAAAACATATTGACAATCATTCAAAAAAAAATATTCGTAATGTGAATAAACAAACAAATAAGTGTGGACGTGTGAAATTAAAGTAGCGTTAACATACACTTAGAATTCTGCTCTGATCTGTTCTTGCTGATAATTACAAGAGAAGTCAATAATGGTCGGCTATGTCAATGACTCGATGTCTTTGTTTCTATAATCCTATAATTTTTTTAATTGAGACAATGACTACAAATTTAACCTTGCCTTTTGGTTATTTAATTATTTTTGAGGTGCTAACGTTTATATAAACTCTTCTTGAATTTCGCATTTGGTATTTGTGATTAGAAAGTGAACTCCTGTGAAATTCTGAAGCAAGGTTTATAAGGCACAGAAATGGCATCCTTTGCCAGCAACAAATGTTTTACTATCACAAATAATTGTGCTTTAGTCTTTTTCTTTATTCTCTTCGTTCTGGCCATGCTTGAAAAAATGCACTTAGCTCATGGTGTTAAGGCTGCGCCAACATTGTACATATTTGGAGACTCAGCTTTTGATGTTGGAACCAACAATTTTCTTAGGTCTAAAGCAAAGGCAAACTTCCCCTACTATGGGATTGAATTTTATCATTCAGTTCCCACCGGAAGATTCAGCAATCGCCTCAACATTGCTGACCAAATTGGTAAAACTAATGAATTTTACGTTTATATGTGTTCTTTTTCCCGATTGACAAATTAAACCAAAAAATAGTGTACAAAATTAGGATTTATATGGTTTTAAACAAAAAAAGGAGGATACATTATACACGTGGTTTAAATAAAAAAAATTAATCTCAATTAAATCTTTATATACAACCTCATACTGAGATTGTGAGAAGAGCTTTAAGTTAGATCCTCACTGAAACACTATTAGGGAAGGGTGAGGAGTCTTAACTGTCATTAAACCCCGAATAAGATTATCCATAATTATGGGGATACATATGGTTCACACAGAAAAAATTAAACCTTTATATGGTGTACAAAATTTCGTTTATATGATTTTATTTATTTATTTCCTTGCATTATTTTTTTTTTTTCTGTGGAAGCTAGCGAGGCAATTCGGTTATAGGAAGAGTCCACCGGAAGATTCAGCAATGACCTCAAAGAATTTTATTCATTCAGTTCCCACCGGAAGATTCAGCAATGACCTCAACACTGCTGACCAAATTGGTAAAACCAACGAATTTTCATGTAAAATACTGTATGGTATTTTACGTCTATATATATATATATATTCTTTTTTTCTGATCGACATAGTGAATTAAATTTAATTTACGAAAGTGTGTATTATTCTTATTCAGACCCGTATATAAGAGTATTTAGGACTGTTTGACTATTCATTCTCTGTTTTTAGTTTTAATTAAAAACAGTCAGTCTATTTTATCATTTCATTTTCTGTTTTTAAATTTCTGTACATGAAATAGAAAAACTAATTTAACGTTGTTTTCATTTTTTTATACAAAACTTAAAAATAAAAAATAGTATAATATTTTATTATCAAAATTAAAAATAATTTAATAATTAAAACTAAAAAATAAAAATTGTTTTGTCAAAGTACACTGTTATGAAAATATCCACTTAGTTTCCTTTAATTTATTTGCATTATTGTTTTTGTCTGTGGAAGCTAGCGAGGCAATTCGGTTATAGGAAGAGCCCACCACCATTTTTGGCTTTGGAGGAACTTCAATACACTTTCAGGCAGAACATTCTGCTGGGTGTAAATTTTGCGTCAGGGGATCTGGAATTCTTAGATATACAGGGTACAAACAATCGGTAACTACTAGTAATTAATTTTGCTACCTCTTGTAATAATAGAGTATTAAAAGGTGAAAATTTGATTTTAAAAATAGGGGTGGATCACGAGAATGTGGAATTGAAGACAGGTAGAAAAGAAACGATCTTCATATATTGTATGGTAAATTAGTAGAGGATGAGGACAAAATTATGACATAAAAAGTTTGTTTCCTTTTCTAATTTGAAAATATCCTCAAGTTTTAGATTTGGATTAGAACATCGCTCGTGTCTATTTATGAGACCCCCTTTCTTTAAGGATTAAGGATCCTTTAATATAAAACCTTTTATAAATTTTTAGGTAAAATAATAATTTTTTTTATACTTGTCCTTCATTAATATTCAACTTTTTTTATTTTCCATAATAAGTGTGAATAATTAATGAAGTTGTACCTACATGCCCAACTACACCATTGGAAAGTGACTTTTGTTGTCTTCCACTATGTTACAATTAATGTCTCTAAAATATATTGAATTTTAAATAGGGGTATATTTGGAATGTTATTACTTTTTTTAAAAGATCAATACATTAACTAAATTTTCTTAAACTGTGTGAAACGGTTGAAATGGTCTTATAATAAGGGACAGATGGAGTATATATTATAAATAATATCCCTGGTCCTTTTTATAAGGCACTATTAACCGAATTACACATACCAATGAAAGTGGTTGAAGTTGATTAATTTTTTTAGAGTTTTAAAAAATACTTTAACTTTTTAGTTTTACCCTTTAAGAAGTGCTTTATAAAAAGGACCGGAAGAAGTATTATTATAACTTGTGCAATGTTGCACGAGATAATAAAGTAAAAGTGAAAAAAAATTGAAAAATGTAAAATTTCATACTACTAATATATTGAATGCTGTAATAATTGTAAATTTTAATAAGTACTATTTTCACTTTTGATTTATTAACATGTGAAATGTTATACGGTTAGAAAAATTGTTATAACTTTACAAATTTCATTAAGCAAAAAATAAGTGTTTTATTTAAACTTCCTACCTTATATATTAAACATGAGGTAGTTTTTGCAGTACTAAACTACTAAGGTATAGATATAAATCTATGAAGCCCATGCATCTCAAGTATCTGAATCTTTTTATTATTAAAGGATTTCTTGTAATTTAATATTTATAAAAGTAAAGAGAAATATATGTATATAGTGTGGTGACAGCCTCATTGTAAGTATATATATGTGTGGATTGCAGGGAGAAGTGGTTTGCCTTGAAAAACAGGTGCAACAATTTGCATTGGTCCGTGGAAATATCACTGAGATATTGGGGCTAGCAAAGGCAGCTAGTTTTGTTGCAAAGGCTTTGTTTCTGATTAGCGTAGGTAGCAACGACCTCATCGATTATGAAAATAATGACAGTGGCGTGTTTCATTTGGGCAAGGAAGAACACTTGGCTGTTCTACAACTCAACTATTACTCTCACATAATGGTATGTTATGTACGTAATATAATTCTTTAAATTTTGCACCACAGTTTATAAACTTGACTCTTATAAAAAACTAAAGAGTTATATCCCTCAATAAAAAAAAAAAAAAAAAATTTAGCTATTTGGAATTTTAACGAACTTCCCACCTACGTTTCCTTAGAAATATATAGTATAAAATTATTTACGTGTCCTTCACCCAATATCTTAAACTTTTGCGATAATTGATTCATGAGATCAGAGCATTTGTGAAAGGTTTAATTTCAACATAAGGTAAGTGAGTCTATGTATTGTTCACGCTTCAAACCTAAAGGACTTACATGAAGGGGGTGTTAGAAATATACAAGACCATTAAGTTGGTTAGTGGGGACACATGAATAGTTTTATATCCTTAGACATGAAAGACATTGCTCATTTATTGGGACTAGTATTTGCTAACTGCAGAAACTATATGAGTTAGGGGCTCGGAAATTTGGCATTCTAAGTGTTCCACCCATAGGGTGCTGTCCTGCTGTAACCTCTGCCAATGGAGGGAATTGTGTGAAGCCACTGAATGAGTTTGCTGTAGCATTCCACACAGCAACTCGAACCCTTCTGCAAAAGTTGAGTTGGGAGTTGGAAGAGTTTGAATACTCACTTGGCAACACTTTTGCAATGACTACCACCTTGTTTAAAGACCCATTGGCTCTTGGTAAGCATCATAAAATAATTTCATAACAATCAAAGGCAATTTTTATTCAGTTTCAAACTAGTTTATATGACTTTATCATTCAATGTTTATATGATTATTTACTTAATTGAATTAGTCTAAGCGACTTTAATAACTGTAACAAAATAAATTTATGAGAGGAGAAGAGTTATTTTATTTCAGTATAAACTTAGATGTCATTAATCCAGAACAAAGAAAAACAGAATGAAATTATATATGTATGAATTTTGGTTTAATATATATATCCTAGCTAGCCAACATGCTTTTTTTTTTTTTCGAAAGCTAGCCAACATGTTGTAGGGTTGAAGGATACAAAGCCAGCATGTTGCGGAATTGGAAAGCTCAAGGGAAGGGGTCGATGCATAAAAGCCTTGAACGCCAATCCTTGTGATAGCAGTACGGATCACTTGTTTTGGGATTGGTTTCATCCAACAGAGAAAGGTTCGGAGTTAGTAGCTGAAACGCTATTTGGGGGAGGAATTGAGTATGTGTTTCCAGTGAATTTCAGTCAGTTAGTTTGATAGCTAAGGGATAATGTGATCCTTGCTTGAAATTGAAATAAACCAGGCATCTCTCAAATGCTATGTTGAGAATAATTATCATGCATAGAATGATAAGAAGATCGATGGTGCAAAATTTTCTTATTTGTGTTGGCATAATAAGATTTTGTATTTGTAACCGACATCACCTACTTAAATTTTAGAGTAAAATTTACCTGTATAGTATTGCTAAATGAGATATCAAATTCATACAACTTATACAACACACTTTTATTTTTATCTTTTTCCATCACATCACCCATTACATTTCATATTTTTCTTTCTCTTTCTCTTTCTCTTTCTATGTTATACAATTAACATTACTCTTGTAAAAAATATGACATTTGTGTTGGTGTAACAAGATCCGCATAGCCGAAGAATAATAAGTGGAAGAACGATTTGAGAGCCGTCTACCTTAACAAAGATTTTAATAGCAAGTATGAATTTAAAAAGAAATCTATTTGTAAGGATGTAAAAGAAAAAAAACATTTATAAAGACTAAACAAAACTCAGTCCATTTACAGAGAGTAAACTTATTTTACACTTTAAAAAAAAAATACTAAGGGTGTCTTTGTGAGTTTAGAGAGGAGAGAAAGAAAAGAATTGGAGGGAGAAGAGAGGGAGAGAAGAGGAGGGAAAGACTTTGTAAAATACTTAAACTCACAAACAAAAAGGGGAGAAAGACCTCCAATAAAACATTCTATTCCCTCCCTTCCCCTCAGAAATTCTACTCACAAACATACCCTAAGAATAAAACAGACTCAAAAAAAATACACTGAAACCGGAAGGAGGGAGGGGGAGCAAAAAATAACTAATGTCCATCACTAAAATGTCATTGTTCAATTGTCTTTTCAACATTAGGCTCTTCCTGTTCTGTCTGCGAACTAGGGGCTTTGTTCACCTCGTCAGCATTTAGGGCTTCAGATTCTTTGGCATCAGATGTTTCCCCATTTTCCATTTTAGGCAGTTCGCCGTTCTCAGCTACACTGCTGGCTTCTACGTTATTTACTGGTTTTGGGAGTTCTCTTGCAGAGGAGGCCTCTAATAGGCGGCTTATTCCTTCATACACATTCTTTGCGTCCATAATAAGAGTTGCTCCACCAGGATAGCAACGCCCAAAACATGTTGCACAATGTGGATAAGCAACCTATAAATTGAATTTTGAGGTATTCAGTAAATAGAATGCAGAAATCCACATAGATTGTACTAGTGATGAGGTACTCAAGTAGTTTGTATATGGTCATTAGTTCAAACCTTACTCCCACCAATATATAGAAAAAATTTAATCATTATTTAGCATATTTATGGACAACTGCAGATCACCTCTAATTACAAACAGCAATCAAGTTTTTTTGTTGTAAAATACCTCTATAAATGCCCGGCAGAGTGAGAGGAAAAGTCCTGATTCGTTAGCCCTGAGCACCCGAGTTGTATTGTACAGCAATAGTGAATCAGAAACAGCTTTTAATCCCTTAATCAATTCTTGCGCAAGGACATGTTTTAGACTTATTGGGGCACATGGACGTAGCTCATTCATTGCTGCAGATACACCTGCAGCCACCAAAGAGATATCAATGCAAATGGATAAAGGGTTTAGAATAGAGGAAGGAAGAATAAGGAATGAAGCATGCATTAAAGCATTGTGGCCAATGAATCTCACAAAATTTGGTATACGTGATTATTAATATAATATCACATATTTTAATGATTGAATTAGTTAAGGTAGCATTCGACAAAATGTTATTAAGGGTGCAAGTATGACAAAACTTATGTCTGGTGTCAACAGATCCTGACTGTGCACGTGCACACACAAAGGATAATGGACAAGCAATTTCCTAAAGAAACATTAACTAGACTTACCATTAATGAAAACAGCAAGAGGTGGATGCTCCATCAAATAAGAGGGTGGAGTTACATCCTCCTGACTTTCTTCACCAACAGTATTTGTTGGAAAGCCACTGCTGGCATGGGAACCCACCGATGTGAATCCAAAACTAACTGAGAACAAATCAATTTCTTAATCACAAGTTCACAACATAGAAGTAGACCACTTGAAGAGGAAAAGAGGAAAAATGAGGTCCCCAGATGTTGATTTGTTTGTGTAAATGAATATGATGCATAAAAAAATCAATTCCAGGTAACTAGTATGCAAAATTTTTCAACTTCACTGCATTTACCTGAAAATTCTCTACTGCGGTACTCATATTTTTGGAGAATAAATTGAGAACTGCCCTGTAAATAAACCATCCTATATATTACAAAATGCTTTAAGTATGATTTAGCCAAATAGAACATAAAAGAGAACATGTTTTACTCTTCAAAAAGTGATGGGAGCAATCCTCGAAAATCAAGTCCAACCCAACCAAGTCCATAGCACAATACTGTAAAAAAAAATCATAAGAAAATAGATAAATGTTAATGTAATTTCTTTATTGTAACATAAGTCAGAATATACACCCAAATATGTTTTCACCAATCACCATTCTATGCAGGACTAGCAGGCAAGCCAATATCAAGCTTTTTTGTATTTTTACCTATTTCCCCACAGGGAGGGGGTTGCTAGATTTAGGGCTTCTTTGATTCACAGTTCGGTAGAATTGATTTTGAAGATTTACAGAATCAACATCAGAAAATGAATTATACATGATTTACGAAACACATTGAATGAGAATGGTTTAAAATCAATTCTAGCAGAATTGATTCTCACTATTTGCAACCAATAACCAAACAGGCACTTCATATATATTTAAATTTATATAATTCATATTTCTAAATCACTTGTTTTAAGACTAAACAAAAATCACGATTCCTTCCATTTTCAAGAACATCGGGGTACGAGGAAGAAGCTCACCATGCACTGATCCAAAATATTTGACAGTGATCCACCTTCAGTTATCTTTGGAAGCATAATTTTCAGAGTTTGTAGGTGGGAGGTAATTTGGTGCATTGCCCAACTAAACAGAAGTCCGCCATCATAATTTTCCTCACTTCCTGATGTGTCATCAGCAAATATTGCCCGATATTGATTAACAACATCAAAAGATGCATTCTGTGACAGTTAATCATCCCTTTTAAGTACTCATATGGATTTGCCTGGTCCAGATCCTCGAGAATACCAGTAAGCCATGCCTCTCGACATCTTAAGAACTGACAAAATAACTCAAGAGTCAAATAGAAGCAGGAAAAAAAGGGAGTACCAAGGAGCTGCAACCAAACTGAAAATTTGAAGGTAAAAAAGGGTAGAGGAAGATTGTATGAAAAGAAATTCATTAAACCTCACCAGTAGACGCATTCCATACTCACTAAATACTCCAATTCGCCGCAAATACCCAATAATACGCAGGCATTCAGGCAACTAGCAAAGGAAGCAAGATGAATAAGAAACTATATACCAAAAAAAATTCTAGATTAATCAAGCGGCATTTGTTCATGTATTAAATATAATCACTGCAGCAACCTGAATATTTGAGCGAAGTTTCTGAAGAAGCTGAGAAAGAAGTGATTGGGTAGTCAGCCTAACTTCTGCAGCTAATGCTTGAATAACGGGTAACCTTGGCGAAATGAGGGGACATTTAGTAACAAGGAGGAAAAAATTATAAAAAGCCTTTCCTTGGAAAACTGGGGCAAGATATATTCCATTTAAAGCTAAATGACATGTTAAACAGCATGCAAAAGGCATAAAAACTTACTTTGGATGCATGGTTGAAAGTTTACCAACAAATGCTTCCAAGTCTAGGGCTTCATCATAATTTCCATTCCGTACACACCTGCAGAAACATAGGAGTTTATAAAGCTTCATACAAAGGGTGTGTTTGTCACATGGCATGTGAGATCATTAGTACATGGAAATTTGACGACTAACAAGTGGAACTAAAATAATTTACGTGTCCATAAGCTGAGGAATTTCTAGCAAGTCAAGCAAAGTACTGTGATTGGCTAGCATCGTTTGGTTCATCTTCCTCTTCTCCAAAATCTGTTCCGCGGATTCTATGAACTCGGTGCATCCAGATGTCAGCTTTGGGATTTCATTTATCTGTGACAGAGGAGATAAATGACTGAATCACACACACACCCAAAGGAGAAATTCATTATGAAAAAGAGAAGAAAAATATAAAGAATTTAGAGGATAAGTGCTCCTCTATAAAAAAAACTGGGAAAACATAAGAACAAAGAAAAAGAGAAAACGTCAAGCAGCAGCAAAGATGCCTAATCTCTCTAAACATATTTTGAGGAAACTGTTAGCAGACCCCCCAATTAAAAAGGTGTATGTTAGGAAGGAAAAGGATGAGCACAGGACATTAGAGCCTGGGTCAGTTTCTGTTATGAGCTAACCAGTGTCAGTTCAACTGTAATCAATTACAAGGAATCAGCTATTCTATAGAGGAAGGTTGGTTTTACCTAAACAGTCTTCAAAGATGCACTGATTTTTTTTTTTTAATTTCATAGGTCTGCTACTGGGGAACATTTAGGATTCTTTCAAACATACAAACAGATTGCTAATCTATAGAATTAGGATGAAAAGGAATATTGATAGGGATCAACCTCCTATGGTGAGGGTCTATGAGAAGAGAAATAGGAGAATTGTAGGGGATCAAAACCCCTGAGTGCAATGTAACTGAATTTCAGTTAGTTGGTTAGTTGAGTAGGACTGTAAATAGGAAGTAGAGAGAGAGAGAAAAGGGGCATCTTAATTGTAAACTGAGTGGAGGGAGAGATCTTGGGGATCTCGAACATTCCCCAGGCTATTCTGTAGTCTGCATTCTTCTCATCCTTGTTCTGCTGCTGCAGTAGGGCTGGATGTGGATTTGGATTTATCAATAAGAACCACATTCTTACTTTCTCTACTGGTACAGGTGTTTATCACTGGTATCAGAGCTCCGATTCAGGAGTTGTGGAAGTAATCGAACAAGTCGCAGATGGTGAGCAAGAAGATGGAAGGTAGAATTGAAGTGGTTGAACGCAATATGGAGTCGCTGAGCAAGAACCATGAACAAGATCGTGAGACTCTTCGTGAGTTGTGTTCAATGATGGAGAATATAATGCAGCGGTTGGATGTGATCGCAACTCCTCATTCGAGAACTAGGAGCGCATGAGAAGAGGAAAATGTGCGGTCGCGAGAAGAAACAGAGCGAGTCGAAAGGTGGAGAAGGTTGGACGTTCCGGTGTTTTTCTGGAGAGGAAGACGCATACGACTGGGTTCATAAGATGGAGAGGTACTGTTCTCAGCAAGAATATTCCGGGCTAACCATTGGACAGTTAACTCGGCTCCTTACTGTGTATTGTGAACTTCCCTGTTTCTTCCATCTTTCCTACCTTTTATAGGCTCCCTTGGTAACTACCGGTGTCCCACTACCTAAGTCCCTCCTTACCCCCACTTCCCCCACTATTCCATATTTCCAAAGTGCTCTTAATGGGGTAGAGAACAGGCATGGGCCGATAAGTTGACCCAGAGGTGCTATGAGGGAAGAAAAAATGCAAGTGGCAGAGGTCGCTCTCAAAGGAAGGGCATTGAGTTGGTATCAATGGTGGGAAGTTTGTAACCCAAGACCGGAGTGGGAAGAGTTCAAGAAAGCTTTGATGGAAAGGTTCCAATGGTCATCGATCATGACCCCTTTCGCGGTTCTATTAGGGTTGAAGCAAACAGATTCGGTGGCAGATTACGTCAATAATTTCGAGAAGTACGTAGGGATGGTGAAGGGTCTAGACGAAGGATACTTATTTTTCTCAATGGGTTACGGGAGGAGATAGCACCGGAGGTTCAATTATATGAACCGAAGTCATTAACAGCCATGTTCAAGAAAGCCTTTATGGTGGAGGAGAAGAATAAAGCGGTGGCCAGGGTAGGAGGGACAATAAGTAGCCGAGGAAGCAACTATGTCAGACAAAATCAAGGAGTTAGATCTATTATCATAGAACCCAACAGTAAAGGTGGGTTCAAGGGACCGCAAGAAGGAGGAGCCTCTTCAACAACAACCAACAGCGGAAGTTCTAACTCAGGTGGGGTTTTAAAAGGGGAGGACCGGAGGATTTAAAAAGTTGACAGAAGCAGAAATGCAAGAGAAGATTAAGAAAGGAGAGTGTTTCCGATGTGATGAAAAATTTAGCCGAGACCATGTGTGTAGAAACAAACAGTTCCAAGTAATGATCTTGGAGGAAGATGGGGAAGAAGGAGGGAGGGAAATCGAGACCAATAGACCGTTTGAAGAGGAAAAATCAGCAGTGCAACTTTCCCTACACAGTATTGTTGGCTTTACCTCAAGAAGGTCCCTCAAGGCTTGGGGAAAGATCGGAAATAGGAGAGTAATGGTATTAGTGGATTGTTGAGCCACCCATAATTTCATTTCTACTGAGTTGGTCAAAGAGCTGAATCTACCGATAACTAACTCCCGCCTATTCTGTTGAAGTGGGGGATGGACACAAAATTCAATGTCAAGGGGTATGTTGCGGAGTATCTCTCGATATACAAGTAATTAAGTGGTGCAGAATTTTTTCTTATTTGAGTTAGGGGGAGCAGATGTAGTGTTGGGCTTAGATTGGTTGGCGACTTTGGGGGAGATAAAGGCCAATTTTGATGATTTAACCAAGATTAAAATAGGAGGGCAGAAGAAATTGTTGATGGGGGAACTACAGTTGACAAGGTCTGAAGCATCCCTTAAATCAATGTTGAAAGCCTTAGGGAATCAAGGAGAAGGGTTTTTAGTGGGATGCCAAATTATGTCTGCATCTACAGAAGGCGAATGTGACATACCGGCAGCTGTAACAGCAGTGTTAGAAGGATTTCCAACGATTTTTGAGCCGCCAACAGACCTTCCCCCAAGCAGGCAGCATGACCATGCGATACACCTCAAGGAGGGCTCCCTTATTCCTAACATCCGGCCTTACAGGTATCCTCACTACCAAAAATCTGAAATTGAAAAGTTGGTGAATTAAATGTTGGAAGCTGGTATCATAAGACCTAATATAAGTCCATATTCTAGCCCTATTATTTTAGTTAAAAACAAAGATGGAGGGTGGAGATTTTTTGTTGATTATAGGGCTTTGAATAAGATTACTATTCCAAATAAGTTTCCCATACCCATTATAGATGAGTTGTTGGATGAGTTGGGGGGAGCGAAGGTGTTCTCTAAGTTGGACTTAAAATCAGGTTATCATCAAATTAGAATGAGAGAGCAGGACATTGAGAAGACTGCCTTCCGCACTCATGAAGGGCATTATGAGTTCTTAGCGATGTCGTTTGGCCTCACCAATGCTCCATCTACCTTCCAAGCTCTCATTTATTCTGAAAGAGCTTGAAGTTTTAGACCGAGCAACGCCTAATGAGTGAAGAGCAGTTTCGTTGGACCACTAAACTTATTGGTTATGACTTTGAGATTCAATATAAACCAGGGAAAGAAAATTCTGCTGCTAATGCACTTTCTAGGAGAGCAACTTTTGCCGCTGTCTCGATTCTGCAGTTCAATGATTTAGATGATTGGCAAGAGGAAGTTCAACGGGATGATTGTCTCAAAGGCATAATACAGGATCTCATCATTGACCCTAATTCTCATGCTAATTATGCACTCAAGGGTCACCTAGAATTTCAAAATTGATTCAAGAATTTCATTGTTCACCTATGGGAGGGCACTCAGGGTACTTCAGAACGTTCAAGCGGCTGGCTAATGTGGTGTTTTGGGCAGGAATAAAGCATGACATCAAGGATTTTGTAGCTGCTAGTGATGTGTGTCAGAGGAACAAGTATGAAACCTTGGCTCCAGCAGGGTTGCTCCAGCCCCTCCCAATCCCTACTCAAGTTTGGGCTGATATTACTATGGATTTTATTTGTGGACTACCTAAACCTAAGGGTAAGGACACCATCTTGGTGGTGGTTGATAGACTACCAAGTATGCTCACTTTTTGGCTTTAAGTCATCCTTTTACAGCTATTGAGGTGGCTGCACTTTTTCTTAAAGAAGTGATCAGGTTGCATGGATTTCCATCATCTAGTCTCTGACAGGGACCCTCTATTTTTATGAGCAATTTTTGGAAGAAAATTTTCAAGGCAGCGGGAACTCAGTTGAAGTTTAGTTCAGCTTACCATCCTCAAACGGATGGCAATCTGAGTGGTGAATAGATGTTTGGAGGCCTACTTGAGATGTCTGACGGGCACTAAACCCAAACAGTGGGTGAATTATTTACCCTGGGCAGAATTTTGGTTCAATACCAACTATAATGCAGCTTCCAAATTGTCTCCATTTAAGGCTTTATATGGTAGAGAGCCCCCTTACTTTTAAAAGGATCAACTATCCCATCTAAGTGGAGGAGGTGAATCTTCCAATTCAACAACAGGATGAATTGTTGGCTGATCTATGCGCTAACTTGCTGAAGGCACAAGACCAGATGAAGAATCATGCAAATAAGCATCGAAGAGCAGTGTTCTTTGAGGTTGGGGATTTCGTATTCTTAAGCTTGCAACCTTACAGAATGAAAAGCTTAGCAAGGAAACCTAATGAGAAGCTCAGTCCCAGATTTTATGGTCCATTCGAAGCTGCTGGAACGTATTGGAGAGGTGGCATACAAACTGAAATTACCTGACCATAGTCGGGTCCATCCTGTTTTTCACGTCTCTTTATCGGAGGAGCATGAGTTGCAGGTGCAGCCAGAAGACATCGTGGCAGTCAGAATGAATACAACAGGGAACTTGGAGGTTCTCATCAAGTTGGAGCATTTACCTTCTTGTGAGAATAGTTGGGAATTATCTACTACAGTTCAGCAGGCATTTCCAAGCTTTCACCTTGAGGACAAGGTGAATCTTCGGGGGGGGGGGGGGGGGGGGTATTGATAGGGATCAACCTCCCTATAGTGAGGGTCTATGAGAGGAGAAATAGGAGAATTGTAGGGGATCAAAACCCCTGAGTGCAATGTAACTGAATTTCAGTTAGTTGGTTAGATGAGTAGAACTGTTAAATAGGAAGTAGAGAGAGAAAAGGGGCATCTTAATTGTAAACTGAGTGGAGGGAGAGATCTTGGGGCTCTCGAACATTCCCAAGGCTATTCTGTAGTCTGCATTCTTCTCATCCTTGTTCTGCTGCTGCAGTAGGGCTGGATGTGGATTTGGATTCAACAATAATAACCACATTCTTACTTTCTCTACTGGTACTGGTGTTATCAAATATCTAGACTGTGATATTTTCCAAATAAACAAACTTGTGACCTTATCTCCTGCAGGCCTCTTGCAGCCATTATCTATTCCTACTCACATATGTTGTATCATTTCCATGGATTTTATTGAGGGATTACCCAAAGTTCAAGAAGGCAATTATGATTACAAACAAACCAGGGTAAGTTCAACTGTAATAACAGTAACAATTAAATTGTTTAAATCATAAATGAATTAGAAAGAGAGGGAGATATGACAGAGTATAAATAGAAGGGAAATAACAAGGG
Source organism: Sesbania bispinosa (assembly GCA_026901365.1). Classification (NCBI taxonomy): domain Eukaryota; kingdom Viridiplantae; phylum Streptophyta; class Magnoliopsida; order Fabales; family Fabaceae; genus Sesbania; species Sesbania bispinosa. The sequence continues at coordinate 114,140 of QLOH01000972.1, read as the reverse complement.
GTAGATTGGATTTGGAGTAGGAGACAGATGGGAGAGCAAGGACTCTCAAATTTCCCAGAGCTATGAGAGATTCATCTCATCTATCCTTTTTTATAACTTTTCCACTTGGTTCTGGAATCATCTCAATTCAGATTCAGGAAGAGGAGTGATATTCTATACAATTACAAACCCTATTCTTCTCTATCTATCCTTTACTTTTGTGGTCCAGTTCTATTTGAAGCCTCCTTAAAAGACCTTATGATTTATACTTAGTAGAAAGAAGGCAATCACCAAATCTTATCCCAATTCCCAAACCAGCTATTGAAATGTTCCTAACAAAATAATGAACACTATGTTCTAATCAATTGCACTAAATAGTAGCACAGATTGCCATAAAGAAAGACAGAATACCAGAGATTCAAGGTGGTTGTCAATAGAAGAGACTTCTTGGCGAATAGCAAGCAAGGCATCGGCGGCGGCAATGAATGACCGGTAATTACCAACGGCGACCTCTTGCATTTGGCGGCGGATCCGCTCAGCGTCGACACGAAGGAGTTCAGGTTCCTTGTGAAGGCGATCGAGGGTGAAGGAGAGCAGTTCAGAGACATAGGGTTGCTGTGACTCCGATGCAAGAGGAAGAGGAAGAGGAACCGCATTTCAGCTCCTGCTCCTGTACCTGTACCCGCACCTTCCCACTCCATGCTCCTTTTTTCTTCCCTTCCCTGTTGCAGCTTTAGATCGCAATGCTTCCAGTTCTGGGACTGTGACTCCGATCTGGATCCACTCAAACCATGAGTAACCAAACCATAGCTGTGTTTCCACCCGCTCTTCTCATCTATTGTTGTTCAGTTTGATAGCAGAATTTTTTAAAATAATACTTTAGTATTGGTATCCAATTTAATCTTTAACTTTATTAGAAAACATGTATTTTATTCTGTAATTTTATTAAAAAAATACACTTTAGGAATTAAATTACATATTTTTAATAAAGTTATGGATATTAAAGTAATATTTTAAAAAAATTATAGACAAAATTATAAAACGTTATAAAAGTTGAGGATAAAGTGTTAGTTTACTCAAAAATTTTCACTTCATTAAGAAATTGTTATTTTATCTTTTTTTTTTTACATTTTTTAAATACTTTTTACAATTTAAATTAAATTAAGGAAAAAACCTAATGAATGCTCTAATAATAAATTAAAAATAGAAAGTTTTTGTTAAAGTGTGTAACACTTAATGTTATATATACAATTAATGTCATGATTTTTAATAAAAATATTCTATGTATGCATTCTTAGCCAGAGTCCAAGACACTCGCTAGTGAGATCGTTAAATTAAACATATATTTTGTGTTTTATAGTTATTCTAATAAAAAAACATTATAGAAGAAAAAGAATTAAAAAAATTAATGAATGTTTGATTTTACCCAAAAAAAAATATATGTTTGATTTTTCTTTTTGTGTATGTAATGTTTAATTATTCCATATATGATGGGCAAATTTATAATCTATCTATAATTATACAAAGCAATACGTTATTTTAATATTTCTTTTACTATTTATTCAACTTTTAATAATATTTTATTAGTTATTTTATTATTATTATTACTACTTTTTATTATCAAAAATCATGTCATTTCTTTTATTCAAAGTAAAATTGTTTAATTAGTAGATATTGATACATATGAGTACAAATATATTTGTTGAAATTGATATTAAGTTTGGATGTGGTAATATAATAAAATATGTTGATTTACATCAAAATTATTGTGTATTTTCCTAATATATTATTCACATTAAAATTATTTAAATTGTAGATATTGATACACAAGAGTACAGATATATTTGTTGAGATATTATTTTATTAGTAGATATTGATATACATGAGTACAGAAATATTTGTTGAAATTGATATTAAAATTTGGATGTGGTAATATAATAAAATGTGTTGATTTACATCAAATTTATTGTGTATTTTTCTAATATATTATTTACATTAAAATGGTTTTAAATTGTAGATATTGATACACATGAGTACATATATATTTGTTCAGATATTCTTTAATTTGTAGATATTGATACACATGAGTACATATATATTTGTTGAAATTTATTGTGTATTTCCTAATAATATTTTATTAGTTATTTTATTATTATTATTACTTTTTGTTATAAAAAATTGTGTCGTCTCTTTTATTCAATGTAAAATTGTTTAATTAGTAGATATTGATACACATGAGTACAAATATATTTGTTGAGATTGATACTAAGTCTGGATGTGGTAATATAATAAAATGTGTTAATTTACATAAAATTTATTGTGTATTTTCCTAATATATTATTTACTTTAAAATTATTTAAATTGTAGATATTGATACACATGAATTCAAATATATTTGTTGAGATATTGTTTTATTAGTATATATTGTTACACATGAGTACATATATATTTGTTGAGATTGATATTATAGTTTGAATGTGGTAATATAATAAAATGTGTTGATTTACATCAAACTAGTCGGGTACCCATGCAATGCACGGGGCGGGAAAATGAGAAAAATGGTAAAGAATCGAGTATTAAATTTAGCTAAGAATACATAACAATAAATATTAAATAAGAATAAAAAAAGAACTTAAAGAATAATAATTATAAAAAAGTTCTTTAAAAAAACGTCCCTAATAGCAAATATAGTTGAAGTGTTGATGATTTACTAAACATTTATTGTTAAAATTTGTTCATACAAAACAATATTGTCTGGAAATTTTAAGGGAAATTAGTTTGTCGAAAATTATAAGCAGACACTGAAAGAATTTCCCTGAAGAACCTGAAAATAAGATGTGGAAAGGTCATATAGCATATTAATATATGATATTCATTGATTAAACACAATTGGATATGAGCATGATTTGATCAATAATGATAATAATGTGAAATAATAACAATTTCTAATTAAAAGAATTGAGGATCAATCTAATTTAAAATTTGGAAAACTTATTTATATACAACATTTGAAGTTGTATCTAAATATTTGCTTCCATATATCCGTTATGAGTAATTTTAATCCTTTATGACTCTGGATACTGTAACTTATAATTGCCCATGAGATAAGACAATCTTTGGCAAGTAAATTTTGACATGTTTCAAATATTGACCTTGACTTTTATTGATAGTCATTGCAAATGATACAATGATAGGGAACCGTCTTCTTTAAACTTAAAAGGAATTCTATTATTTGAAGGAGTCAATGACAGTCTCAAATGAATACTTTGTGCCCCACATTTACTCTAGAAATGACTTTTGGTTCCAATACATAGGTATCTTGCTGAGTAATAATCAACCTAGTACTATTGCAGATATATGAACATTGATTAATGTTTCTCAACAACATTACTGGTGCCCCTAATTTTCAACTTTAAGACGTGATTTGAAGCCCAGATGAATTAATTGTATTAAAAAATTTTTGAGTATGAATTTCATCAGGAGTATTTTAACGAACATTCTTTGTACACGGACTGTCAAAACTGAGGTATGTTCTTTCTTCTACAAAAAGTAATGACTACATATATTCATTCAAGTTAAACATAATGTCGTTTGTTGTAGCTAAATAGCTCGATGTTAAAGAATGATACATGATGCATGTTTTGTAATAATAATAAAGGATAAGTATTATCAATAATCGAAGCGTTTGGATCAACAATATCTCATATAGGAAATCCTTTGGAATTTGAATACTAACCTCTCCATCATTTGGTTCCCCAATGGTTTCATCTCCAATACTACACATTCTGAGTATTTCTTTCTTCTTCTACATCCATACTTTTATTTTGATGTGATATATTCTTACTTTATATTATATCTATTAATAAATTTTTATTTATATATTCAATACAAAGTTTAATACTTATAATTTACTTAATATTAATATCATTAATCAACATTTGAAATATAATGCATTTTTATGTAAATTTTCCTCATTTATCATTTATTTTGACCCTATAATTTAAATATTAATAAGTTTAATTGTAAATTTTTCATTCCATTTGATTTATCCCATAAATAATTATTAATAGGTCTTTTTTCTATATTTTAACATGAAATTTAAATTATTTCCCCTTATTTTTATTTATTGTTATTGTATTTATTATCATTGCAAATGAGAGAATAATTAAAAACAATTAATCTATGCTAAATTTTAAAAGCTCAATAATTTCTTCTCTCTCTCACACACACACACAAACACACATATATGATTATGATATTAATTTGTTTACATGTAAAAAATTATTCCTACTTATTATAGGTATTTACTCCCTGTAATTTAAATTTAAACATTAATAAATTTTATGTAATTTTTTCATGTTAGGTAAATTATATTTATCTTTCGAAATATATATATATATATATATTAATATTTAAATATTAATGAACTTTTTTATAAAGATTTATTTCCCCCCTAATGAATAAAAGTTTTTACAAGAAATTTAGAAAAAAAAAAACTTTTATCAATATAATCACAATTCAATTTAGGAAAGTAATTAACTTTTATTAATTAATTTTTTAATATTTTTATAACTAAAAAAGAAAACTTTATTAACCCAGATTTATATTAAAAAATAATTAAAGTGTAATTTTGCTTTATGTGATTTAATATATTCCATAGATTGATTATTATTATTATTAAGTCTTTTCCTATATTTTAACCCGTAAAATAAATTATTGCTTTTGATTTTTGATCTATTGTTATTGCAAATGAAAGGAAAATAGAAAATAATTAATGTAAGTTAAAATTTAAAAAGTCATTGAAAAATAATAGAAAATAATTAATCCATTCAAAAGAATATGCATCGTGTCAGGATAAAGCACAAAGTCTACAATTATTTTCTTAAATGTATTAGTCTCACAATATAAATACATCCTTTGAGGAAGACAATGTTTTAATGTTTTTCTATTGTCGCATCATGTCAAGTAGATGAGTAATGAATGCCTATGATAAGTATGGATAAAAAAGTTGTTAGAGTTAGTAGGACACATAATGCCAAAGCCATATGATATGATGAACTTTGATTCAACATAAATTAATATTTCAATTCTTGGAAACAGTAACTATCTAAGAGAAAAAAAAACAAAAAAAAAGAAAATTAGTATACACTCTATACCTATACTTTTGAAGGTACAGGTTAAAGTTATTAATGACGAAATAATGAATTTTTGTAATGTATACATTAAAAGTTTTAGTCACTTGGTTGTGTGACCTAACATGTGACACCCTTCTATCCCATACTCTTATATATTAAGAAATTGCAGTTTAGAAAAGGGAAAGTCTCACGTTAGGTAAAAAGGTTCACAGTCACTCTTATAATAAATCTCATAGTTTGAAAATGACTTTATTAAATGAACTCAAACTCCAAATATAAATCAATTATAAACAGCGGAAATCTCCATAGGAATAAAAACAATTAATAATCTCCTGCCATACAAGGCATTCAGAAGTTCATAAAATACTCATAATCTAGGAACATGGTAAAACCCCCCAAGCACACCCTGATGTCACATCTATAAGAGCATACCCTTTTATTCATAATCGACACCAGTTGTGTCATCATCAACACCTGTAAAATATATCCACAGAATACGGTGAGGAAAAGGAATACTACCCATACATACACATAGAGAATACCCATCCTCACCCACAACGAATTACTCATGCCCTCAATACATTAAATCACCAATGAATAACATTCATCTAAAACTCAACATCTAATCAATCATTTATATCAACATATACATGTCATGCCATCATTCCTATTCACAACACATAAACATATCCTTTATACATTCATCAAGCTCATCATCATCATAATCTCATTCATATATCATCATATAGCTCTCATATCATCATTCACCCAAATAATCATATATTCTATTCTCACACATAATACTCATCATCATCAATATTAAAACATCATTTAATAAACACCATTTCATCATCATATATCCAACACCAATACTCCCCTCATCATCTACCCAAAGATCATGACTTGGAACTCCACACAATGGGCGCACCTCGTCAATCACTCTAGTAGTACCAAGGTGGTCTACCGGTGTTACCACACATATCCGATAGGTTGTACCCCCTCTATGGGCCCGCACAACGACATTCGACCCTAGGTTGTACCCCCCCTCTATGGGCCCGTACAATCACTCCTAGGTTGCACCCCCTCTATTGGCCCGTGCATCGAACGCCCCATCTTGATCCCCTGAGTTGTACCCCCTCTATGGGCCCACACAACTCAGTTCACCTCCCGAATTGTATCCCCCTGTATGGGCCCGCACAATTCAGGTCTCATCACATATGCTCAAGGCATCTCTCCTAACTTGTACCCCATCTATGGGCCCGCACAACTTAGATAACATCATCATCAAAAGGTGATATACACCATCATCATAAATCATCATTATCATGCATTAACATGCTCATCATCAAACATCATCATTATAAAGTGATATACACTTATCATATCATCATACATCAATATCCTCACATTAAACATCATCATAATAAGGTGATAACACCGACATCATTATGCATCATCACACTCATCATCAAGTATAATCATAATACATCATCACACTCATCATTCAAGTATCATCATAATACATCATCACACTCATCATCAATTATCATCATCATACATCATCACACTCATCATCAATTATCATCCTAATACATATCACACTCATCTTCAATTATCATCATAATACATCATCCCACTCATCATCAATTATCATCATAATACATCATCATAAGCATCGCAATCCTCTATCAAACCTCATTAGTCATCAATACACTACTCATTATAAAGTACTCTCAAACAACATCAATCATCTCAAACAGTTTAGGATCTCAAAATCACTCTGGTAATCGATTACCAACCTCTAGTAATCGATTACGCACAAACAAGGTCTCTGGTAATCGATTACAACCTTCTTGTAATTGATTACCTACAACCAAAAACTCTGGTAATCGATTACAGCACCCATGTATTCGATTACCCGCAAACAAACTCTCTGGTAATCGATACAGCACCCCGTAATCGATTACCAGCAGGCCAACAGTGCTTCTGGGTTGCCCAGAACACTCTGGTAATCGATTACCACACCTGGTAATCGATTACCCGCGGACAGATCGCAGAATTCACGATTTCAAACCTCTCTAACTCATCCAATCAATCCCCTAATCAACCTTTTATGTCTAAACATCTACATATCATTATTAACACCCAATACTCCGTAAATCAACAATCAATTACAGATTATACCATCAATTCATCAAAACACCCAATTTCTCAATCCCCTAATCACCCATTTTTCCATTATTCTCAATATCATGCATTAATCTCATCCAATACTCATCAATTTACATACAATCACTCATCAACCAACAGATTATATCTTCATTCTAAGTTATAAATTCATCAATTCAAAATTATACTCTTAGATTACTACCCAAACATCTCCTACATGCATATAATACAATACCCTCTCCCCCACCGTACCCTTAAGCGAAGCTTGATCACAGCAAGGAAGTCCTTTCTTGAATTCTTGGCGTTCACTCCACAGCAGCTCTCTCTTGAGACTCTGTTTCTCCCCTCCTTAGCGTTTCGCTTACTGACGAATGATACGAATAAGGATTAGGGTGCTCTGTTACCCCTCCTTACAGAAATACTAATTGGACTTGGGCCCACTCTCACCCCCTTATTCTATTTTCAATTAAAATTACCTTTACGAAACAAAACTAATAATAATGACACTCCTATTATTTATTTCCCATTAAATTAATTATTTTCTTAATTAATCTCTTTAATTTAATTAATATTTATCCTAATAAAATTTAGGATGTACAACTCTCCCCTCCTAAAAAGAAAATTTGTCCTCGAATTTTACCTGAAGCGAACAATTCTGGATAAGACTCCTTCATCTTCTCTTCGAGTTCCCAAGTGGCACTCTCGGGTGTAGGTCCTTCCCAGATCACCTTAACTAAGGAATCTCTTTACCTCGAAGTTGTTTCACCCTCCGATCCTCACTCTCACCGGCATGGTTTCCACTGTTAGGTTTTCCTTAACCTCAAGATGATCCGACTCAATCACATGCGAAGGATCGTGAACGTATTTCCGGAGTTGAGAAACGTGGAAAACGTTCTGAAGATTAGACAAGTGTGGAGGCAAAGCGATTTGGTAGGCAACATTGCTGACTCTTTTAAGGATTTGGTAAGGACCAATAAATCGAGGGTGTAAGCTTTCTAGACTTTAATGCTCTACCAACCCCGGTCCACGGAGTGACTTTCAGGAATACATGATCCCCTTCTTTGAACTCTAACTCCTTCCTTCTCTTATCAGCATAGCTCTTCTGCCCTACTCTGAGCTGTCCTCATCCTCTCCTGGATTATCCTAACCTTATCAGTGGTTTGCCTGCACTATCTAGGTCCTAATGCAAGACTCTCACCCGACTCACACCAACATAAAGGGGTTCTACATCTCCTACCATACAATGCTTCATAAGGCTCCATACCTATGCTAGAGTGAAAGCTATTGTTATAGGTGAACTCTATCAAGGTAAAAGTTATCCCAACTACCCCATGGTCTAACACACAGGCTCTAAGCAAATCCTCTAGGATTGGATGGTTCTCTCGGTCCTAACCATCAGTCTGAGGGTGATAAGCTGAGCTAAGCTAAGTTGGGTCCCCAAGGCCTGCTGTAAACTCTCCCAAAATCTAGAGGTAAACCTGGGATCTCTATCTGAGACTATACTAGATGGTATGCCATGCAATCTCACAATCTCACTGATGTACAACTGAGCCAACTTCTCTAAAGAATACTTAACATTGATGGGAAGGAAATGGGCACTCTTAGTTAACCTATCAACAATGACCCAAATGAGTCATGTCCCTTCGTGGTCCTAGGCAAGGCAACTACGAAATCCATGGATATACTATCCCACTTCCACTCAGGTATTATAAGGGTTGTAGCAATCCTGAAGGTTTTTGATGCTCTACCTTAGCCTTCTGGCACACTAAACAAGTACTCACGAACTCCTCTATGTCCCTCTTCATCCTAGGCCACCAAAATACTTTCTTCAATCCTGGTACATCTTAGTGGATCCTGGGTGGAAACTAAGCTTACTTCTATGCCCTTCTTCTAGTACTAATCTCTTAATGTTAGGTTCACTAGGCACACACACTCGATCTCCAAATTTCACTACCCCATCGGTACCCAAGTGTAAACTCTCCACCACTACCCCCTTCTATAGCCTCTCGCCTACTAACCAGAAATGGATCCTCTAACTGGGCCTTACTAATATCCTTCAACAAATCATTACTTACTCTAGTCATTCCTAACCTCACACTGGAAGATGTTACTTCACAAGCCAAACTTAGATCTCTAAACTGGGTTAAAAGATCCATGTTTCTAATCATCAGGGAAACTAACATGGATAGACTTACTACTCAAGGCATCAGCTACTACATTGGCCTTACCGGGATGGTAACTTAACTCGAAATCATAATCCTTAAGAAACTCTAACCACCTCCTCTGCCTCATGTTCAGCCCTTTCTGGTCAAACAGATACCTAAGGCTCTTATGGTCACTAAAAACCTCAAATCGGGAAACATACAGGTAATGTCTCCAAATCTTCAACACAAACACTACAGCTGCTAACTCTAGGTCATGGGTAGGGTAATTCCTCTCATGGATTTTTCAATTGCCTAGAAGCATAGGCTCTACTTTACCCTCTTGCATCAACACCCCACCTAGACCCCATCTTAGAGGCATCACAGTACACCACAAAGGATTTACTAAGTCAGGCAACACTAACACTGGTGCGCTAGTCAACTTCTCCCTTAAGGGTTTGGAAGCTAATCTCACACTTACTATTCCACACATAGGCAACTCCTTTCCTAGTCAACTCAGGTCAAAGGCAAAGCTAACTTAGAGAACCCTTCTATGAACCTCCTATAGTACCCAGCCAACCCAAGGAAACTTCTAATCTCACTCACTGACTTAGGGGACTCCCACTTAAGCACGACTTCTACCTTAGAAGGATCTACACCTATGCCTCCCTTAGAAATTACATGACCCAAGAAACTCACTTGCTCTAACCAGAACTCACACTTGGACATTTTAGCATACAACTGATATCCTTAAGAACTTGAAGCACTACCTTTAGATGTTCCTCATGCTCCTCCTTAGTTTTGGAATAAATTAGTATATCATCTATAAAGACAACTACGAATTTATCCAAATAAGGGTGAAAAATCATGTTCATATAATCCATAAAAATGGCAGGAGCATTTGTCACACCGAAAGGCATACCAGATACTCATAATGTCTATACCTAGTCCTAAAGCGGTCTTAGGTATATCCTCCTCCTAACTCTAATATGATGATAGCCTGATCTAAGATCTATCTTACTAAACACACATGCCCCCCACTAACTGATCCATCAAGTCATCTATCCTAGGCAAAGGATACCTATTCTTAATGGTTACCTTATTTAACTGGCGGTAATCAGTACACAACCTCATGCTACCATCCTTCTTCTTAACAAACAATACAGGCGCTCCCCAGGGTGACACACTAGGCCCTAATGAACTTATTCTCTAACAGGTCTTCTAGTTGCTTCTTAAGTTCTGCTAGCTCTATGGGTGACATCCTATAAGGTTGTAGCTGAAATCGATCTGTATCCTGGCACTAAGTCTATGGCAAACTCTATCTCTCTCCTCAGGTGGTAAACTGGACACATTATCAGCAAATACTCAGGGGTACTCACACACTACAGGTATCTCACTCATCACAGCGCTACTATCAAATTTCAAAGAAGTTAAAAGCATGTGAACCTGGGGCATCTTCCTTCTAGAGGCGCCTTTACCTGATTGGCAGTCATAAAATCCTTACTCTTACACTCGACAGGGTGACCAAAAACAAGAGACTTGTCAGCACAGTTTAGAAGGACATGGTTGGACGATAACCAGTCCATACCAAGGATGACATCTAGTTGGCTTAGAGGCAAACAAATCAAATCAACTAGGAAGTTTCTATCATTAACAGATATAGAACAGTTTAAGCAAACATCAGAAGTAGAAACTGACCCACTAGCTGGCGTTTCCACACTCAATACAAAAGGCAAGGAAGAAACAGACAATTTAAGTTTAGACACGCAAGCATGTGATATGAAAGAATGAGTCGCACCGGAGTCAAATAAAATCACTAAAGGATACCAGCAATGAAACCCATATCTTGGATCAAGTCCTCGGATTGAGCAGCTTCAGTACCACTCAAGGCAAAGACCCTTCCCGTAGCCTTAGGTTTACTGGCGCTCCCATTGGCATTCCCTCTTGCCGCTACCGTTCCCTGCGTCTTTTGAGGACAATCACGAGCGATGTCCCTTCTCCTGACAGGTATTACAAGTGATCTCTCTGTCTCCGCATTGGTTTGCTCGGTGACCCTCCTTTCCACACTTGAAGCATGTAATAGGAGTGGTAGAACCAACACTCCCACCCTTTGACGCTCGACCAGCTTCTCTGTAACATAACTCTTCTTTTGCACTGTGCCTTCAATGCCCACCTCCAATCTTGGGGTTTCCGGTTTACTCGAGAGTATGGCTTGCCCTTACTAGTTGCTTTGGAACTTGTTCTGACTGCTCATAGGCCCTCCACTCTTATAATATGTTGTCCTTGCTGTCAGAACCACAGGAAACACTAGAAGGGGGGTTGAATAGTGTTTTTAAGCTTTCGTGTCAATCTTGTAAATCTTTTATTTAAATCATGAAGATGAATAATGTTTAAAATGAATCTTAAGATTAGAGATAATTAAAACGTGCGGAAGATGAGAAAAATAAAGTTTCTTTTTAAGTCTTAAGATTATCTTAAACATATACTTCTCAAGATATCTTCTGAAGATTATTACATTGAATGTTTTTTCAAACATGTTTCTGAAATACTTTCAGATGACTATAGGTTGTCTGAGTCTGTTCCAGATTTCTGAACTGAGGTCTTTCCAGACTCACTTCAGATAATTGTTTCAGAAGTAATTCAAAAGACATTCTTTGTAATTCTTCAAGTGATATGAGAAACATCTCATGTTTTGTTCTTATGAAAGATCATTTTATTGAAATCGTTTGTGTTAAGTTTGTTATGAAAATAACTTTTCAATCCCCAACATAAATATGAAAACTTGTAAATAAAGAGATTAAGGGAAAGAGAACTTAGGCACATAATTTATCCTGGTTCACCCACAAACCCGTGAGCTACATCCAGTCCCAGAGGCAAACAACCACTGGATTTTCCACTATCTGAACTCAGATACAATTATAATTTTACCACAGCCTCTTCAGGATAAACAATGAGTATTCTTTCATTTTTCAACTACCTCTCCAGGCAACTCATGCAATATTCTTTTTCAGGCAAGCCTCTCCAGGCTATACCGAGTACCGTCTCTCCAGACATCACGAGTACAGTCTCTCCAGACAACACGAGTACAGTCTCTCCAGACAACACCAAGTATTCCTTTGTTTTCAACTGCCTCTCCAGGCAACTTATGCAGTATTCTTTTTCAGTCTAGCCTCTCCAGGCTTTACGACTAAGTATTCTTTTTTTTTTCAACTGCCTCTCCAGGCAACATATGCAGTATTCTTTTTTCAGTCTAGCCTATCCAGGCTTTGCAACTAAGTATTATTTCTTCCACCAAGCCTCTCCAGGCTCTCAGACACATAAAGTGTTTACAATTTGAACTAAGTTTAAGTTTCCACGCAACATAAACTTAATTTCTTCCTTGTACTAGAGGTTAACTGAGTACTACTTAGGATACAAAGGTTGAATTCTAAGTACAAGGTTAAGACAGTGATACAAGTATATAAGTTAGGTACAATCCTGTCTCTGATGTGAGGAATGACATCCTCTGAGAATTGGCTAGATAGATATTAGATTTGAGCTTCAGCCTTGTTCTCCAACCATTGGTTTCCATGGGCTACATTCTCACCCATATCATTGAATAACCAAGGTATACTTGCGGCTTCAAACCATTCTTGGTTCATTTGAGATTAAGCACAGCCTGGTTGGTTGTTCAACTGAACAACTACAATTTTGTGACTAACTGATCAATAGATCAGCAGCATGGTTGATTCTTTTTTCAACTTTCTCAACTTGGTTGATTCAAGTAAGCATGGTCAACAACCAATAAGGTTTTTCTGATACGTCTTGATCAACTGATTGAACCAAGTGAATGAGTTCAACATCTTCAAATTCTTCTTGAGGCTATTTATATGTTCTGTTGGAATATAGCCGTTTGAAGATGATTCATAATACCGTTGAGATAATTGATGATTTGGCTCATATAGCCGTTGTGTAATAGGGTCTCAAACGGTTGCTTCTTCTTAAGCAAATAAGTGTTCAGACGGTCCTGTTCTGACACTTCTGTAGATGAGCTCTTTTAGAGAGATTTTCTTGATATTGTTTTGCATGTTCTCTCTTCTTGATTTCCTTTTTGTTTTTCTTCAGTTGTCTTTTGATTTCTTCTGCGTTCCTCAACTGACTTCTGATTTCTTCTGCTTTTCTTAGGAGTGTATATGAGGAGATATCCGTTGGATTTGTCCTTTTGCTTATTTTGTATATGCTCCTTTTCTATTTGCTTCCTGACACCATTTTCTTCTTTCTTCTTTGAGTGAGGTGTCTTGTCGAATAGTTGTTGTTGCAGTTTCTTCTTTGAATGAAGACATATGATATTATAGTCGTTGTATCATATAGTCTTAGCTTTTGTATTGATTTCTTCAATGTTGAAATCATATTAATTCAGGCTTTTCTCAATTCTTCAGCTTGAATATTATATCATATTAATTCCAGCTTTTTCTTCTACTTCAGCTGATTGCTATTCTGTTCTTCTTTGCATTTTCTTCTTCTGAGATATAAATGAATAAAGATGTTGAATCAATTGTATTTTATTCAAACATCTTTCCGGTTGCTTTTTCTTAGTCTTCTGATCACCTCTGTATGGCAGCAGTCACAGGTGCAGGTCTGCGCACGCAGATCCCTTATGTTGCAAGTGTAGCATGTGTTTGCCGACAGTCTTTGCCGAGTTTCCTTATTTGTGAAAGACTTTGGTCGAGGTATAAAAGTATGTTTAGCTTTTATACTGAAATGCCTTTTGTTGCAGGTGCAGCAGTCATTAGAGAAAGTCATTGCAGAGTTTCCTCATTTGTGCAAGACTTTGATTGAGGCATAAAAGCATGTTTAGCTTTTATACTGATATAAGTGTACTCCATTTTGGTAGAGTGTGCTTTACACTTTAGCAACGTCTTCAAGAGATAAATTCTTGATTCTGTTTGTAGGCTTGTTCAGATAGTCTTCACGTCATCATACGGTCTTCATGTCTTCAGATGGTCTTCACGTCTTCAGATGGTCTTCACGTCTTCAGATGGCTTGCGCACTTCAGACGGCTTCAGTACTTCAGACGGCTTCAGCACTTGAGACGGCTTCAGCACTTCAGACGGCTTCAGCACTTCAGACGGCTTTCAGCACTTTAGACGACTTGCGTTCTTCAGACAGCTTCTATGTATTAAATCCTGCATTTGTTCTTCTGATCCTTATCTTCTGATTCTGATTATGTTCATCAAATCTTCTTCTTCTTCTAATGAATATTTCAACCTGAAACACAATCAACAAACCAATACCTTTCTATTAGAATCTGTTTATATAATCTTATTTGTTCTTATTACGTTCTTTATATACTCTCATTTGTTAATCATTAAAAACTAAAGGATATTAAGTCTTTGAGTCAAGTTTGAATGCTCAAACTGATTAATAGACTTCACACTTGCCCGGTTGTCTTCATCATAGATCCTGCACTTATTCATCAGCTCGTGAAAGCGCGTAATCCCTTGGTAGTTGAACACTTGTTTAATCTCGGGACGAAGACCGCTGAGAAACTTGACGCACTTTGCTTCTTCATTGGTTGCCTCCCTCATATGTCGGGAAAAATCGTGATAGAGCTTCGAACCTTGGTGCGTAGTCTGCCACGGTGCCGTCCCCTTGCTTTAGATCCAGGAACTCTATCTGTTTCTTGTTGCGCACGTCATGTGGAAAGTACTTCTCAAGAAATAACCTTTTGAAGTTGTCCCAGCTCAAAGCGGTGCCCCTCATCAATCATCCTTTTGCACGTGCTCTGCCACCAGAAACCAGCATCTCCAGATAACATGAAGGCTGCTAATCAATCAAATTAACACACCAAAGCATAGTGAACTCATAACTCAATGCCGGTGAACCAACCAGGCTCTGATACCAACTAATGTGACACCCTTCTACCCCATACTCTTATATATTAAAGAAATTGCAGTTTAGAAAAGGGAAAGTCCCACGTTAGGTAAAAGGTTCACAGTCACTCTTATAATAAATCTCATAGTTTGAAAATGACTTTATTAAATGAACTCAAACTCCAAATATAAATCAATTATAAACAACAGAAATCTCCATAGGAATAAAAACAATTAATAATCTCCTGCCATACAAGGCATCCAGAAGTTCATAAAAATACTCCTAATCTAGGAACATGGTAAAACCCCCAAGCACACCCTGATGTTACATCGATAAGAGCATACCCTTTTATTCATAACCGACACCAGTTGTGTCCTCATCAACACCTGTAAAATATATCCACAGAATACGGTGAGGAAAAGGAATCCTACCCATACATACACATAGATAATACCCATCCTCACCCACAACATCTACATCATGCCATCAATACATTAAATCACCAATGAATAACATTCATCAAAACTCAACATAATCAATCTATATCAACATATACATGTCATGTCATCATTCCTATTCACAACACATAAACATATCCTTTATACATCATCAAGCTCATCATCATCATAATCTCATTCATATATCATCATACAGCTCTCATACCATCATTCACCCAAATAATCATATACTATTCTCACACATACTCATCATCAACAATATTCATAACATCATTTAAAACACCATTTCATCATCATATCACACACAATACTCCTCTCATCACTTCCTACCCAAAGATCATGACTTGGAACTCCACACAATGGACAACCCTCGTCGATCACTCTAGTTAGTACCAAGGTGGTCTACCGGTGTTACCACACACTATTCGATAGGTTGTACCCCCCTCTATGGGCCCGCCACACGACATTCGACCCTAGGTGTACCCCCTCTATGGGCCCGTACAATCACTCCTAGGTTGCACCCCCTCTATGGGCCCGTGCATCGAACGCCCCATTCTTGATCCCATGAGTTTGTACCCCCTCTAGGGCCCGCACCAATTCAGGTCTCATCACATATGCTCAAGCATCTCTCCTAAGTTTTCCCCCCCTTCTATGGGCCCGCCACAACTTAGATAACCATCATCATCAAAGGTGAGATACACCATCATCCTGAAAGTCAGTCAGTATCATGCATACCGGCTCTCAATTCAAACATCCTGCAGGAGAAGAGTGCGATGACACGGATCAGCAGCATCAGACAGCAAGAGGCAGCAGCAGGAAACAGGCAGGCATAATAAGGTTGATCTTTACACCGACATCAGGAGCAGCAGCACACGCAGAAGCAAGGAGCAGCAGAAGACATCATGCACAACGCAGCAGCAATGAGCAGCAGAAGACAGCATCACACGCAGCATCAAGTAGTCAGCAGTCAGACATCAGCACACGCATCAGCAATGGATCAGCATCATTGACAGCATCACACTCATCATCAATTATCATCATAATACATCATCACACTCATCTTCAATTATCAGCATAATACATAATCACACTCATCATCAATTATCATCATAATACATCATCATAAGCATCGCAATCCTCATCAAAATCATTAATCATCAATACAATACTCATTATAAAGTACTCTCAACAACATCAATCATCATTCAAACAGTTAGGATCTCAAAATCCACTCTGGTAATCGATTACCAACCTCTAGTAATCGATTACCCACAAACAAGGTCTCTGGCAATCGATTACAACCTTCTTGTAATCGATTACCTACAACCAAACACTCTGGTAATCGATTACAGCACCCCTGTATTCGATTACCCGCAAACAAACTCTCTGGTAATCGATTACAGCACCCCCGTAATCGATTACCAGCAAGCCAACAGTGCTTCTGGGTTGCCCAGAACACTCTGGTAATCGATTACCACACATGGGTAATCGAGTACCCGCGACAGATCGCAGAATGCACGATTTTCAAACCTCTCTAACGCAGCCAAGCAAGCCCGAAGCAACCGGGAGGCGAAACAGCGACAGAAGCAGGAGGAACAGCCAAGACGCCAGAAAGCAACAAGCAAGGACAGAGGAGACCAGCAAGTCAGCAAAAGACCCAAGGGCGCAAGCCCGAAGCACCCCTGGTTGCCAGGAGGCGTCAAGAGCAGCAGGAAGTCTCATCCAATACTCAGCAATTTACATACAATCAATCATCAACCAAACAAATTATATCTTCATTCTAAGTTATAAATTCATCAATTCAAAATATACTCTTAGATTACTACCCAAACATCCCCTACATGCATATATAGGCAATACCCTCTCCCCCACCGTACCTTAAGCGAAGCTTGATCACAGCAAGGAAGTCCTTTCTTGAATTCTTGGCGTTCACTCCACAGCAGCTCTCTCTTGAGACTCCGTTTTCCCCTCCTTAGCGTTTCGCTTACTGACGAATGATACGAATAAGGATTAGGGTGCTCTGTTACCCCTCCTTACAGAAATACTAATTGGGCTTTGGCCCACTCTCACCCCCTTATTCTATTTTCAATTAAAATACCTTTACGAAACAAAACTAATAATAATGGCACTTCTATTATTTATTTCCCATTAAATTAATTATTTTCTTAATTAATCTCTTTAATTTTAATTAATATTTATCCTAATAAAATTTAGGATGTTACGTAACACACCACAGAAATATGCACCAATTTTTATAGAATATTGTTTCCATCTAGAAGAATCGGCCCCCACTAAAAGTATATGAATAAGCATAGTTGATAGTTATGCTAGACTCCATGGTCTTGAATATTACTTTTGTTCTCTTAACACCTTAGATTTAGCAACCATGGTTTCCCATAAGCATTTTGTTCCCGTAAAGGTATATTGATCAAAGACCTCAATGAACAATGACAAAAAAAGTTATAAACATGAACAAAACTAAACATAAGGGCAACTTTTCATCTACTTTTGAAATAACTATAAGGAATAAATCTTAGCTTATCAATTTTGAAATGATTATCCCAAATCAGCCAAGGAGAAGTTATTTCCTATATTTTCCCTTTACCCTTTTTAGAAGAGGAAGCAGCCATGAAGTTCTTTCCATCGGTTGCCAAATCTGTCAAGAAGAAGTTCATGGATCTACTGTGATAAGTAAAGAAGCCAACTATATAAATCTGTGGTATTTGAAACTTATTGAGAAGTAAAAAAAAAACTTAATTTTATGAGGTTCTAAAGTAGCTTGGATTCTTTAATTCCTAAAATTACACTAAAAACGCATATTAAGAATAACAGAATATGAGAAGAAGCAGCATGCAAATAAAGAAACATAGCAATTGAAAGATTAAAAAATAGCTTCAAAATTAGAAAACCCAGCAACCCTAAAAAAAAAAACAAATTCCAGATAAACCACAAAATATTAGGAAAAAAAGTGTCATGCTTGTTTTTCTGCCTTTTTTTTATTTTTGGGATAAGATGTAAATTTATTTATACACATTAAAATATAAACATAATTAATTTGAATGAATTATATACAACATGTTAAATTAAACTAAATTAATCACAATGTGCTTTTCAAAAATCCTTTGTGTGGTACAAAATTATCTTTTTAATAATCTTTCAATTATCTCTTAGAACTCAAACCTTAGAACTCAATAATCTTTCAATTATCCCAAAACGAAAAAACTATCCTTCCAACTATCTATTGTTTGGAAATTTTGTTATATGATTTCTCTTTTTAATGAATGATTCTTTTTAAAATTAATAGAAGCAATGAAGACACGGGCTTTAAAATTTGCAATGTAATTATAAATGCAAGAAATTTTATTCTCCGTAATGCATTGTATTTTGTACATATAACTAAATTAATTAAGTAAACAGTACAAACCTCACCACTAAAACACGTGGGAGAAACCTTTAGTCAATAAAACACAGAATGCCAAACAATTAGCTTAAGACACCCTCAAAAGGGGAAAAATGAATAAAATCGTTTTAATGCCAACAAAACCAAATACAGGAAAGAAAAGTAGCATAAACTCATCCATATGACCTCCAAATCCATCCAAAGCATAAACACTTCCTAAGCCCTCACCATCTTTGGCCTCCCCATTAGACATTCCACCACAATGGCATCACAAACTCCCATTCCTACCTCATAATCCAAACTCGTCCAAGCTCAAACCAGAACATTAACTTCCTTTAACAAAAAAATCCAAACAAAAACATTGAATTAAATATGAAAAGTGAAAACCAACAAAACAACACAATGAAGTTTTCACCTCCTAGAGTTAGCTTCTGTAGATGAATCAGAACCCAACCCATAATTTTTATTTGAAAAACTAAACAACCAAAAATTATCAAATACAATTGATTAATAAACTTCATAGCAAAATTTAAATAAACAAATAAAAGGGGGTTGATAGATTAAGTACCAAGGCCCAAGTAGTGTTGGAATTGAACCAAAAAAAGAATAAGGTGCAGCGAAAAAGTTTAGGTTACCAAATCCAATCCATGAGCACCCTCCTCCTCAAATTCAAAACTGAAATTCTAACAGAAAAAGAATCCATTCTCACTTAAAAGTCCAAAAGCGAGAGAGAAAAGAAGAAGGGAAGGGAAATGAAATCTTACAGGTTTCTGTGAGTAGAGAGATCATTAATGTTCCAAAGGAAGCAAAAAACCCTTAAATGTGAACTCTGAAATAAAATAAGCATCACAGTTACTCAAAACTATTGGTTATATTGAAGGATTTACAGATATTGTAACGTCTCATTACATTGGAATAGGCACCATATACTGTAATCTTAATTTTCTATGTTATCACGTGTTGTGTACATAGATATCAAAGCCAACAACCACAAAAATTACAGGCTAGTTAAGTAGTTGTGGCCATGTTCATTAGAACACACATTTGACACACATGCTAGAGTTAAAGTAAGCTAGAAATACAGAAGTTGATCCACTAATTCAACAATTTGTGCATTAGAATACACAGCAGCAGACATCCAACTACAGAATGCTAAGATTTGGTTCTTAAACTATTGATATGTTTATAAACTTTAAAGTTCATCTTTCTTGAATCCAATAAGTTAAAGAATGACCAAAATAAGTCATATTCTAAGCCATGTTGTCATGTTTGGCCTCCAAACCCATTATTATTTTTGTTCCAAAATTAATTTTGTTAATTTAGTATATCTCACACCAATAACCCAAAAATATCTTATTTGAAAAATCCCAAACTAAAAAATCATTTTTTTTTCGGATGATAGATGAATCCAACCTTCCAGTAACAAAATCAATCTCGATAACATAGGCCTATATAAACGCTAACCTTCCAGCATATGGGACCAAAGAGTTTTCCTTGCCAGAAACTTGAGGCATGCATAACAAAACAGCGATGGTGCCATAAGAGATACGAAAACAGACTAATAAATTTGATTTATGAAAAGAAAAACTCACAATCATACATTTTTCTCCACAAAAATATTCTGGTCAGAACCAAAATTCATGCAGAAAATTGAAAAAAAAACAGTGGAAGTGAAAAAAAAAACATGGAAGAAATTGCTACTCAGTGTAGTCAAAACTTGCTTTGCATCAAATTCTTGAGTAATGCAATGATGATTAGCAAATATTAGCTTTTGAATACAATAATTTGATGAGAAAGTATTTACTTATAGTTAGACTATATTGTCAACATCCTCCAAAATCATCACCAAATTCAAAGTAATGCCATACCAAGGTCCAAGGCACTTTTATCAATTTTAGTCAAAATAGATCAAGTGTAGTATGTAACCAAATTAAAGATTTAAAACTAATTAATGAATAGCATAATTTCAAGCCAATTTCTAAATAAGAGCATGAAGAACTAAAAGAAGCATAAAATAATATCCTTGTGCAGTTGTGCCAAATCTTACAAAATCTCATAGCAGCCCAATTTTATAAAATATTATAGTAATGGAAAGAAAAAGAACATTTAGTTGGTAAATTTCTTTATTTTCCTCTATGTTCCGAACTAATAAAAAGAATTGACTCCTTGTTTAAACAGTGCATTTTAGTGTCCTAAAATAACAAATGCAATAATACATACAATAATACATACAATGATATTATAAAATTTTCACAAATATCTCTCAAAAGGAAGCAAGTACAACCTCCCAAAAATAGAAAACAGAAAGGTCATATGCCTTGAAGCTCCCACTTTTCATCTTTCATGGACTTGCCAAATGATTTATGGGAATCCAAAACAGGATATGCTTAAGCAGATACAATTTTTTTTTAATTAATGGTAAAGAGACTATATCTCACATTTTAGAAAGAAAACTTTTCAATTTAAATATTAAGATAACAAATTAGTCATAATTCTTATATATTAAGATAAGAAAAATTAAAATGCATTAATTTTACCTAAACCCATGTTCATTAACATTTCCATTCATCCCACTCCACTTTAAAAATCCTCACAGTTACTCTCTCTGGCACTTTTATTTTTCTAAAACCATCATGTTATAGGGAACACAAACAGAATGCAAAGGACACACATCCCCCTCTTTTTGCTATTAACTTGCGTTTATGAAAATTACATTAAGGTTTCAACTTTTAATAGTTGTTGCAACCACAAAGAGGGCAAAAGATATAACAAAATAGAAATCATTAAATAACAGAGTGCAAATGAGATAATCACAAAACAGAAATCATTATATAACAAAACAGAAAGAACAACCCAAATTAGCAAAAAGGGGAATGAATTAGAACAATTAAAGGAAATAAAAAAATTCATATCCATAATATGATGAAGATTCAATTAGCACCTTAATCCCCCATAATTAAGGCATTGTTCAGAAACAATTAGAAGACTCACAGAACCAATTAATAATGAGACTTAGAGAACCAAAAACTTATTAACTTAGAGTAACAGAACAATATAAAGAGCAAATGAATTGGAGAGTGAATTCAAAGCCCCATTTAGAAACCAAATGAAACAAATAAACACACAAATAAAAACACATATCATAAACATATAATGAATAGATAATTAGAATACGAAATTAGAATATAAAACGAAATCAATTAAAATATAAAAGGAAATCAGAATATTAAACGAACACAAATCACACTAATCTGAGTCAATATTATCAACATATATCCACATGTAATCAATATTATCAACACTTATTCAGATTAAAATATAAATGAAATCAATTAAACGAAAATAGAATTTTAAAATATAAAACGAAATCTAAAATCAAAAATCGATTAAACCCTAAATATAAAACGAAATCAAAATCCAAAATTGTTTCGAAATCTAAAAACCCTATAACAAACAGAAAGAACAGGCAAATTAGAAAAAAAGGGGAATGGATTAGAACAATTAAAGGAAATAAAAAATTCATATCCATAATATGATGAAAGATTCAATTAGCAGCTTAATCCCCATAATAAAGGCATTGTTCAGAAACAATTAGATGACTTACAAAACCAATTAATAATAAGTCTCAGAGAACCAAAAACCTATTAACTTAGAGTAACAAAACAATATAAAGAGCAAATGAATTGGAGACTGAATTCAGAGCCCCATTTAGAAACCAAATGAAACAAATAAACACACATATAAAAATATATTTCATAAACATATAATGAATCAGATAATTAGAATACGAAATCAGAATATAAAACAAAATCATTTAAAATATAAAACGAAATCAGAATATTAAACGAACACAAATCACACTAATCTGAATCAATATTATCAACACATCCACATGTAATCAATATTATCAACACATATTCAGACTAAAATATAAAACGAAATCAATTAAAATGAAAATAGAATTCAAAATATAAAACGAAATCTTCTTCTTCTTTTTTGCCTAAGCAAAAAATAATTGAATTAATTGTGAGTACAAGAGGTACTCAAACCCATAATACAACCAAAACAAAAATACAAAAGGTAAACCAAAAAATATCACCACTAACGGAATTACAAATCATCCAGGAGCTAAAACCAATACCATACACTTAATAAGGGAGCATAATAGACTAATACAAAAACTTGACTAAGCATCATCATCTATTGCAGGTTGAGACAAATAGTCGGTTCCTTTAACTAGGAAGAAAATTGATAACCAAAGCCCTTATCTTTAGATTTTAACCATTTCCAAGAGCGTAATTTTACCAAGTCTAACACTTCTAGAGGAGTGAGAAACTTATTTGAGAAGACCATTTCATTTCGTGCTAGCCACAAACTCCACAGAACTGATAACCAAATCACTGTCCACCTATAACGGTTTTTTCAATTTACAAGTTGGCAACCCCAAGAACTGCTCAAAGTGAGCAGTAAAATTGACATGATGAACAGAGGCATAACCACACCATTGCACGCACAACATCCATAACTGATAAGCAAAAGAGAAATAAAAAAATAGATGAGGAGAAGTCTCTACTCCATGATTGCACCAAACACACCCTGCAGCAGGAAGTTGTAAAATTCCTCTCTTGAGGAGATTAGATTTTGATGGTATTCTGTCTAACATCACCCTCCGAGCAAAGCAAGATATCTTGGAGGGTACAAAAGAGCACTAGATAAAACGGTGAAGAGGAAGATCAGCAAAAATAGAATCATTTCTAATCAAATGATATGCTGACTTGACTGAATATGAACCACCTGGATCATGTGTCCACCTCCAAGTGTCCTCATTGCTTACATTAATCTGAACAGACCTTAGATCCAACAACAACATAGATAAAAGGGATAACTCCCATTGAAACAATTGCCTCCTCCAACTCCAAATCCACCCAACTTCCCCTTCCCTACTCACTAACATATCCGCCACAGACACCTCTTTATTAGTAGCTATTAAAAACAATCTCTTAAAACGCTCACAAAATGGAATAGAATTACACCAAGGATCTTTCTAGAAAGAAGTATTCCTCCCATTTCCCACCATTCTTACACACGCATTTGTGAACCAATCGCTAGATATATTTGCACCTTCCTCAATGCTCCACAAATCTAACCACCACCTAGAGGTTCCCCCTCTCACACTTTCCCTACCCTTAACACCCACTCCATAAATAGATGATAACACTTTAACCCACAAACTATCACTTTCTACTAAGAGACGCCACCTAAACTTCCCCAAAAGTGCCAAATTAAAACCTCTTAGATCTCTCACACCCAAACCTCCATTTTTTTCTTTACAGATATCATCCCAAGTAACCCATGCTATTTTCCTATGCTCATCATCCCCTCCCCCAAAGAAAATTTTTAAATAAGATTCGAGTTGAGAAATGATACCTGTGGGAGCCTTAAAAAAGGAAAGGAAGTAGATCGGGATTGAGTTTAACATAGATTTCAGAAGCACTAATCTACCTCCAAAGGACAATAGTTTTTTTCTTCCATCGAGCCAACTTCCTCTCCACCTTTTGAATGACAAGATGCCAAGTTGAGTGCGCTTAGGATTCACCCCAATGAGCACGCCCAAATAAGAGCAAGGAAAAGAGCCAACCTTACAATTCAGGAAATTTAGCCATGCACTCTAGCCACAACATATCAACATTAACACCCAAGAGTTACTTTTATGGAAATTAACTTTTAGCCCAGCCACTAACTCAAACAATTGCAACACAGACTTAAGAGCCCAAATATTACTCAATGATGCCTCTCCAAAAAATAGATCATCAACATATTGAAGATGTGATATCAAAACACCATCCTGACCAACATGATAACCTGAAAACACCTTCCTCTGAACCGCGGTAGTCATCATAGAGCTCAAACCCTCTGCAGCAATAAAATTAGAAAGGGTGCTAATGGATCACCTTGTCTTAAACCTCTACCTACACCAAACTCACTTGTTGGACTCCCATTGATAAGGACTGAGATTTTGGAAGTAGACAAACATTCAACAATCTACCCCCTCCATTTCAAGGGAAAATTCATTTTCTCCATCACAAACTGTAAAAATATCCCATCTGACTGAATCATATGCCTTTTCAAAATCTACCTTGAAAAAAGACATGGTTTTTTCTTCCTCTTTGCCTCTTCCAACACCTCATTAGCTATTACAACACTGTCAAAATTAATCTACCCTTTACAAAAGCAGATTGGCAATCAGATATAACTTTCCCAATCACTTTCCTCAATCTATTTGCTAGTAACTTCGCCAACACCTTATACATACATCCAATCAAAGAGATGGGGCGGTATTCCTCTACCTTCTGGGGATTATCTGTTTTAGGAACAAGGACGATAAAGGAACTATTGGAACCTTGACTAGCTTACCATTGATATAGAATTCTTGAATAAATGCCATGAAATCATTCTTCATATCCTCCCAAAATCCTTAATAAAACTAAAATTGAAACCATATAGACCTGGGCACTTTGAACCGTCACAATCCCAAATAGCTGCTTTCACTTCC
Organism: Sesbania bispinosa; assembly: GCA_026901365.1. Taxonomy (NCBI): domain Eukaryota; kingdom Viridiplantae; phylum Streptophyta; class Magnoliopsida; order Fabales; family Fabaceae; genus Sesbania; species Sesbania bispinosa. The sequence goes on along the minus strand of QLOH01000972.1, from coordinate 88,452 downwards.
TCGTCAGAAAAGGCACTATCAAAGATTCTGTATCAGCATCTTGCCAAAGTATGGGAAACAAGAATCATGAAGGTGAAGTTGTAGACTTTTCTTCAAAGTGACTTTCAAAAAATCCTTTGACCGCCTCTTTTAAAGCTGCAAGATCAGAGAACCTGTCATTAGCGACCTTCAGACATCAGACCTCATTTCTAAGTCTTCTCTTATTAATACAAGTATGAAAAAATTGAGTATTTGCATCCCCTGCTTGAAGCCATGCCAGCCTTGATTTCTGAAACAACGGATTATCCTTAAGAGACATGTAATGACACAATTGTGCCTTCCACTCCCTCCTTTGACTCACTTCATCCTCCTGCAAAATGCATTCTTCACTTCTAAGATCAATTTTTATTCATGTTCTCCTTCGCCTCAATAATTTCCTATCCAGGTCACCAAAAGTTTCCTTATTCCACCTCTTCCATCTATTTTTCAACTCTTTTAGCTTTTCCTTTTAGAACAAAACCTGCCATCCAGCCACTAATATCTCCTTCCATTGTGACTTCACAAACTCACCATACCGGCCATCCTTCCTCCAACAATCAAGGACCCTAAAAGGCTTGGGACCCCAATTCACCACCTCATTTTTTAGTAATATAGGACAGTGATCAGACACTCCTCTTTTTAAGCCCCATTGTGAAGTATTTGGCCAGTAAGACAACCAATCAGGAGACACCAAAAAATCCTATCTAGTCTACTCATACATGCACCATCGGATTTGTACCAAGTGAACTTTCTCCTAACTAGAGGCAAATCTATCAACTTAGCTTCTTGAATAAAACTCATAAAAAACTCTCATATCATCTCCTCTCCAGTAATTAGACACACCTCTCCTTTCCGTCTCCGATCTCACTGCATTAAAATCCCCACCAAAACACCACACAATCACCCCCACGACATTCCTTAGTTGTAAAAGAATGCTCCATAATTCTTTTTTCCGTTGCACCTCACAAGGAGAATAATATTGACAAAGGAACACACCACATTATTTTGTTTCCACAATCCAGTGATGCCAATAAAATTAGGACCAAGAAAAAAATCATGCAAAAGAAACATATCCTTCCTCCAAAGAGATAACAACCCTCCGACATACAAACAGAAGGTGAAATGTCCACCCAAATCATCACCCCCACTAGTCAATGATGCATAAAATATATCATCAATTACCTCTTTTTTGGTCTCTTGCAGGAAAATAATATCAGCCTTCTCAATGTTTATTAACTTCTTAATCTCTGGCTTCTTTATCCTTCCCCCTAACCACCCCTTATATTTAAAGAAACCACTATCATTTGAAACTGATTAACACCTGAGCATACCACCAATACCATCAACACCCTACACAGGACGTATAATCTACCAGCTGCTTTACGGTCACGAATTTCCATTGTTTTCAAAATTTTTACAATTCTCAGCATCACTGTTGGAACCTTTTACTCCCCAATTCCTTCCCAAGCTTCCAAACATGTTCAGACACAGACTCAACATCCAAAGCTAATAAACTACAATCATCAGTTAAAGCACTAGGCAGGTTATTAATACTTACAGGATTCGCTAATTTTTTCCTCTGTTTGCCCCTTTTTCTTCGGCTCGCAACCGGTGACCCTTGTGCAGAGAGAGTGATAACACTCTGCTAGGAGCTTGGACCTGCAAGACCTACATTGGAGGATATGCACCAACTTCAAGCACGGAAGAGTTGGAGAAATTAGTGTCCTACAAATAAAGGGACACTACCTTACAAATAAAGGTCACTACCCTACAGAAGGACACCTTGACCCTGGATAGGACCCTTGTCCTATGGCACCACCCTTAATTAGGATTCTCTTGTATTTTCTTTTTATTTTTGTATTTTCCTTTTTATTTCATTCCACTGGGTGCTAATTTTATGGGTTTTATTGGTTAGTAGGTTGTCTGGCTACAAGGTTAAAGATGTCATGGATCTAATCCCACATAGGATAGAAATTTATTCATCTTTTAATTCCTATGTAAGAGTGGGCGCATTTTATGGTTTATTGGCTTAAGGCTTAGCTTAGCCATAAGCCATTAAGGACATGGGTTCAAATCCCACTTAGGATGGGATTTCACTCATCTTTTATTTTTCTCTCCCCCTTCCCTCATGTAAGTGGCTGCCTCCTCACTCCCCCTCTCCTATATAAAGGGGCCTCCTCTCTGTATTTGGACACATTGAATTTGAAGTAAAGACATTATGCCAAATTTTCTCCTCCCTTTGTGAGTTGAGTGAGGCTTGGTGGTTGTTGCTCAAACCATACCGAGACTTATCTAATTCTCCTGAATTAGTGGCGTCTGGCATTGGACTTATCTGCTGCAAGTGGATTCTTGCTTCAGTGGCGTCCTTCCCATTTCTTCCTCTCCACTTTTTCTTTCATTTTATCCCATTTCTTGCATTTTCTTGTGCAATTATAGCTGCTGCCCTGCACCTATAATTCGCAATTTAGTGCCTTTAATTGATTCTAATCGGTTGGTTTTGCTCAATTCTAGATCCTACACCCATCCGACTATCAATTGGTATCAGAGCTTGTTGAATTTGAGCAAATTTGGGGCTGTTCTTGGTTGTTTTGGGAGCTGCATACTGCACCTATTTAGTGCAGAATTTTCATCATTTTAGTGTAATTCCATCCCTCTTTTCAATTGTAATTTGGACTTGGACTGTTTCCCGGGCCCGAGGGTGCCTTTCTGCTGCTATCAGCACTTGTCTGTCTTGATTGATTTGCTTGAATTCTTGCTAGTTTGGGGGCTGTTTTGGGCCGCTAATTCACACCCCCTAGGTGTTTGTTTAAATGCCTCTTTAATTGCTCATACTTGTTCTTGAGTAATTCTTGCAAATTGCTTGATATAACTGCTTGTTTGTGGTGAAGTGTGGTAAGAGGAGGCATTGTTGTCTTCATTTTTCCAAGATCGTTTTTCAACCTACATTTTCTCACCTTCCCCATTAATTGTTCTCCCCCATATTCATCTCTTTACTTTCCGCTTTTAATTTCCCGCCATTTATTCCGCTTCTTTTGCTCCCCTATCCTGTTTTTAATTTCTGCTCTCCCCTTTACATCTGCCATTTACATTTCTGCTCCTCCCATCCTTTTAATTTCCGCTTCCCCCTTTACTTTCAGTCATTTACTTGCAGTCCTCGACCTCCCCTCCCCATCCTTTTAATTTCCGCGTTCCCATTTACATTTCTGCTCTACCCATCCTTTTACTTTCTGCCATTCCCCTTTTGCTTACTTTCTGCCCCATTTACATTTCTGTCCTCCCCATCCTTTTAATTTCAGGTTTCCCCCCTTTAATTTCTTGCCATTTATTTTGCGCAATTTTCCTTCTTATTTTTGCCATTTTATGCGCATTTTTGGGCTCTTGTGTTGTTCAATTTCCTACTCTTGTTATGTCTATTTGATTGGCATTCTGATTGCAAATTTGGATTGACTGCTATCTCTACCTTGGACTTTCCCTGTTTGATTGTTGCAAAACGCTCACCTATAGGATCTTTTTTGGTTCATAGTATTGGAAGAAGATCAACAAATTCTAATTGTTGATTTTCCTTCAAATTTTATTTCCAATCTTAAAATTGACCCAAGCGCGTTTCTGTGACCATACCGGTTTTGTATAATCAACAAGGAAGTGCTAAGCAATTTTTTTGGCCATTTTGAAATCAAGTTGCCATCATGTTTTTGCAGTTTTTAGAAATCAGTTTATTCATTATTTTGCTTTTCTGGGCCACTTGGACCAGTTTACTGTCAGAAAATTCCAAAAATATTATGTAGGTACAATTTATTTTCTTTTCATTGTGTACAAATTTTCTGTAATTTTCTGTTGGGAAAAAAGACAAAAAAAGAAAGAAAAGGCAAAAAAAATACAAAAAGTACGTACGTGCCAAAAATAGAAAAAGAGGTGTAAAAAGCAAAAAAGGGTACAAAAGTCAACAACAAGGAAGAAAAGTCAAAAGACACCCAAAAAGAGTCAAAAATTCAAAAAAATTCAAAAAATAGAAAAACAAAAACAAAGAAGTATCCCAACAATACAATGACATTTTTACTGTAATTTTTCTGTTTCATTTCCCTGTATACTGTAATTGAGTTGTATTTGTTGTTTTCTTAAAAACGACAATTTTGGCAACTCTTTTTTCAAAAATCACCAAAAACAATTCTCTTTGCAATTTCTTCCGTCTTGTCTTGTTTGTTGTCTGCTCTTGTGTATAAGCTTGTTTGAGTGCCAACTTTTCTTGTTTGTCATATCAATTCTTTTGTTTTGTCTTAGGATTTTTCCAATCTTCTTCCAGTAGGTATTTTCTTTGTTAGTGCGCTTCTATTTGGGTAAGGGTTAAGACTTAGACTCACATTGGTCTTTGCAACTTCTAACCAACCTCCAACCGAGTTGAAGAGGCAAGAGAGTCTCATTATAGAAAAGCCTAAAAAGAGTGACATACACGAGTGAATACATTCCATTGAGTGTAAACACTTAGTGAGTGGTAAGGTCCTTTAAAAGCTTTCAAATAAAATCAATTTAAGATGTCCTATAGAATGTGGAGAAAGGAGCTAGATGAAGATAAGAGAGAATTTAGAAGAGAAAAAGAAGTGAGAAGACACTCTTCTCATGATAAAGTTGAAGAAAGGTATAGGCAAGAAAGGAGAGAAATAAGTAGATATCATTTTGAAGATAGTAAGAAGAAAGAAGGAGTTATGATAACTCTAACCATGAAAGGAGATGGTATGAGGAAGAAAAGAAATTTAGAAGGTATGAAGAAGAAAGACAAAGGTATAATAAAAGAGAGAATAGGAAAAGTACAAAAGATTCTTTTGAAGATAGAATTGGAAGAAAGTTAGAAAAATTTTGTAATAAAATTGAAGATAAACTTTCAAATGCCTTTCAAAATCCTTAATTGAGATAGAAGAGAGAAGAAAATTAGAAAAGAAGAGTCAATTAGAAAAAGAAGAAGAAGAAAGGATTAAGAGAGACAAAGAAAAGGAAGTAGAAAGAATGCAAATTGAAGAAAATTTAGGGAAACAACCAATTCCATTGAATAAAAAAGTAAATGCTAACCCTTTGTGTGAAAACATGAATAGGTTGAAGGCTAGCACTTCTAGTGTTGCAAGGAAGACAACTCAAGCGATTGAAAGGGAGTTTCCTAGACTAACTTTCTTTATGCATGAAATGCCCTCTTCTATGCACAATTATATGCCTCAAAGCATTACATGTTTGAATGAAATAAAAAATGTTGATGATGCTTTGGAAACTATTGCATGTTTAGAAAAGCCAACTAAGTTTAAGAGTACCATGAAACTTACTAGAGATACATGTTTAATCAATTCCTTTGATCAATTTAGATTGCATGATAGGAATGATAACAAAGTTGGATTGAATATGCATGTACCTTTGGTTTGTGTTTATAAATTGAATACACATTTTGGGCCTAAAATAATTATTTCATATAAAGATGTGTATTATGCTCTTGAACTAGTTAGTGAAAAAGAATAAAAATTTTGATGAAGCTATCACATATGGGAAAACTTGTTTGACATCTAATTCATATAATGATATGCTTCTTGATATGCACACTCAAAATAATTCTTTTTATGTTTCACCTTACATGAACACATATGATAATATGCAAAGGTGACATATTACTTGAGTGAGTGATTAGAATAAATAGGTCTCTTGAAAAGACTTGCATAAATACCTCATGGCATGAACATATGCACTACACTTTTGACAATCATACTCAAGATGCATGTGTTATGTTCAATAAAAATGTTGGGATGTTAATGAAAAATATTAAAACATTCATGCCACATAGTTTCACTTGTGCATTTATTTGGGAACATAGTGTAGAATATTTTGATGAATGTTGCACATTGAAACACATTTTGTACTTATGTGGAATTTATTTCCTAAGCCTTCTTCATGACCACTTACTTCTCTTATTTGCAAGGGAGGGCTTCAAAAGATTAGTCTTTTGATCCAGGATCTAAATCCACAAAGTACGTAGACAAGAGGGCTCAATCTTCATTAAGGGAGTTTTCTAACCCTTATCTCAAATACCTCTTGTTTATCTCCTATGTTTTTCTTTTGCCAATCTTTATGATCCCCAAGTATTTTTGTTATGAGCCTTCACTTGCTTGCTTTGGAATAATACTTATGGGTCTTCTTCTTGTTGTCTAGACTTAAGGAAGATGTTCAACTTGTGGACCTCTAACTCTACTCTCCAAGGGCTAAGGGAAGTATCTTCTTACTTCCTAAATGTTGTCATCCATCCCCTTCTTCTACCCAGTTCATTACTCTTAAGGCTTCTTTCTGAATTTTCAGATTTGAGGTCAAATCCTTTTCAAGGGGGAGGGAATGATAACACTCTGCTAGGAGCTTGGACCTGCAAGACCTACAATTGGAGGATATGCACCAACTTCAAGCAAGGAAGAGTTGGAGAAATTAGTGTCCTACAAATAAAGGGACACTACCCTACAAAATAAAGGTCACTACCCTACAGAAGGACACCTTGACCCTGGATAGGACCCTTGTCCTATGGACCACCCTTAATTAGGATTCTCTTGTATTTCTTTTTATTTTTGTATTTTCCTTTTTATTTCATTCCACTTGGGTACTAATTGTATGGGTTTTATTGGTTAGTAGGTTGTCTGGCTACAAGGTTTAGGATGTCATGGGATCTAATCCCACATAGGATAGAAAATTTATTCATCTTTTAATTCCTATGTAAGAGTGGGCGCATTTTTATGGGTTTATTGGCTTAAGGCTTAGCTTAGCCATAAGCCATTAGGGACATGGGTTCAAATCCCACTTAGGATGGGATTTCACTCATCTTTTATTTTTCTCTCCCTTCGCTCATGTAAGTGGCCGCCCCCTCACTCCCCCTCTCCTATATAAAGGGGCCTCCTCTCTTGTATTTGGACACATTGAATTTTGAAGTAAAGGCATTATGCCAAATTTTCTCCTCCCTTTGTGAGTTGAGTGAGGCTTGGTGGTTGTTGCTCAAACCATACCGAGACTTATCTAATTCTCCTGAATTAGTGGCGTCTGGCATTGGACTTATCTGCTGCAAGTGGATTCTTGCTTCAGTGGCGTCCTTCCCATTTCTTCCTCTCCACTTTTTCTTTCATTTTCTCCCATTTTCTTGCATTTTCTTGCGCAATTATAGCTGCTGCCTTGCACCTATAATTCGCAATTTTAGTGCCTTTAATTGATTCTAATCGGTTGGTTTTGCTCAATTCTAGATCCTACACCCATCCAGCTATCAGAGGCATAACTTCAGCAAGCGCATTGATATAGGAATAGGTACTTCACACAACTGAGCATCACCAAGCACATCATCATCAATTTGAGTGGAGTTACCCACACCAGCAGTATCTACTCTGTTATGTAAGGCGTCTATATCCTGCACCACTATATCTTCCATGGCTTCAGAAAAACCCCTTTGTGATTCCATGACACAATTAATGTGAACCAACGCATCATTATTGGCTACATGATGCTCACTTGGCCCAAGTAATGATAACCGAACATTAGAGTCATGCAATAATTGATTGACTCCCTCTTTGTTGAGCACACACCTACAATCTAATTCACAATATTGTCTTTCCCCGGCCCACTGAAGTGATGACTCTAGCCCAAAACAATCAACTAGCCCACCCTTAGCATTGTCCCCTACTCCCATTGCGCAAGCCACATTTGATGCGTCCATTCCAATTTGGCCCATCCGCATGCAGCTCACATCATCAAGCCCACTTTGATTTTGCACATTAATATGGACCGTGCGCTCACAACACTCATCCACTTCCAGCCAAGACGGAATGGTCGCGCAAGCAATCAGCCACTTCCACACAAGAAGCTTGACTAGAGCTATCAGATTGCATACTATGAGACTGTAAGCTAGACTGCACCCTCCAAGGATTAATGAAAGAATCTTCAATAATGTTAATGGAGAAAAATGAATTATTAATCCTGATTTTCATCCACCGGTTAATTACCTCCATTGAAGTAGTGTGTATCAAGACCCAAGCAACATCCAATCTGTTCATACTTTTTGTACTCCCATTAATACGTACAAATCTACCAAATGGGACAACTATTGATATAAAGAAAGCTTCTGACCAAACATGCACCGGCACTCCAGTACAATCTAACCCAAACATACCTCCCCCTTGCATTTTCACCTGGATTCCATGGCCTTATTGATTCAAACCATAAGTCAAAATGTCTTCTAACTCCTTAACCAGTTCTTCGAAATTCTCATCTGAGTCTGGCTTGATTAGAACAAGATCATCACCCATCGATATGACTTTAACAGTGCAAATACCCGCTACTATACTCTTATCCTGTAAGAGAAAAACCTTACCAATTTGTCTGACCTGTCCAACAAAGCATTTCCGAAGCCATTCCATCTCACTGTCTGAGACTACGAAATCAAGGCCACTCCATTTGTCATCACTATTCATCTTTTGATTATCTTTCGGTTGCCAAACCGCCTTTGTCTTTCCTTCGCAACATCTAAAAAGACAACCTTCCACCAATTTCATATCAACTGGTTGTTGGTTGACTCTTTCATTGCCACCCATTGATGTTGTGCGTGACTCATTATTCATCCCCTTCCTTACAAAATGGGATATATTAACCCGCAACTTATAACTACCAATCCAAATCTGTTGCAACCTCTTCTCCAACCAATTAGGTTCTTCATTTTCCACAAACGAACAAAACCAAACCGATACCCATTCCTATTTCACTTCGCAGGGATATAAACATCAGCAAACCTTACCACCCCCATCTTGTAAAGATTTTCCACATGTCTTGAGCTCCGAAGTCTTCTGGAAAATTAGTGAAAAAATATGAAACAAATTCATTATAGTTCTTGACAAACTGTCTCCCATGTCAATTCCATTCATTCCCAATATTCCTATTATCCTTTGGCGGCAGCTTATTCTCTTCCATCTTCAATCCCGATCGAGATGCTTTCCCTCTTCTTGATCTCACCACAGTCCACTCTCCCTCGTTCTCTCTCTCTCTCTCCTCTAACATCTCTCTTTCTGTGTGTTACAAAATCTTTGGTTTCACTAGATTTTATATAAAACGAAATCTAAAATCAGAAATCGATTAAAACCCTAAATATAAAACGAAATATGAATCCAAAATTATTTCGAAATCTAAAAACCCTATAACAAAACAGAAAGAACAGGCAAATTAGCAAAAAGGGGAATGGATTAGAACAATTAATGGAAATAAAAAAATCAAATCCATAATATGATGAAAGATTCAATTAGCACCTTAATCCCCATAATAAAGGCATCGTTCAGAAATAATTAGAAGACTCACAGAATCAATTAAGACTCAGAGAACCAAAAACCTATTAACTTAGAGTAATAGAACAATATAAAGAGCAAATGAATTGGAGAGTGAATTCAGAGACCCATTTAGAAACCAAATGAAACAAATAAACACACAAATAAAAACACATTTCATAAACATATAATGAATCAGATAATTAGAATACGAAATCAGAATATAAATAAAATCATTTAAAATATAAAACGGAATCAGAATATTAAACGAACACAAATCACACTAATTTGAATCAATATTATCAACACATATCCACATGTAATCAATATTATCAACACATTCAGATTAAAATATAAAACAAAATCAATTAAAACGAAAATAGAATTCAAAATATAAAACGAAATCTAAAATCAAAAATCGATTAAAACCCTAAATATAAAACGAAATCAAAATCCAAAATTGTTTCGAAATCTAAAAACCCCATAACAAAACAGAAAGAACAGGAAATTAGCAAAAAAGGGAATGGATTAAAACAATTAAAGGAAATAAAAAAATTCATATCCATAATATGATGAAAGATTCAATTAGCACCTTAATCCCCATAATAAAGGCATTGTTCAGAAACAATTAGAAGACTCACAAAACCAATTAATAATAAGACTCAGAGAACCAAAAACCTATTAACTTTGAGTAACAGAACAATATAAAGAGCAAATGAATTGGAGAGTGAATTCATAGCCCCATTTAGAAACCAAATGAAACAAATAAACACCAAATAAAAACACATTTCATAAACATATAATGAATCAGATAATTAGAATACGAAATCAGAATATAAAATGAAATCAATTAAAATATAAAACGGAATCAGAATATTAAACGAACACAAATCACACTAATCTGAATCAATATTATCAACACATATCCACATGTTATCAATATTATCAACACATATTCAGATTAAAATATAAAACGAAATCAATTAATACGAAAATATAATTCAAAATATAAAACGAAATCTAAAATCAGAAATCGATTAAAACCCTAAATATAAAACGAAATCAGAATCCAAAATTGTTTCGAAATCTAAAAACCCTAACTTTACCACAATGATGAACACGGTCAGAGGCGGCAAAAAACAGACGCAATCGGGTCTTGAAATTGAAGAGAAGAATACGTAGACGAAATTGGACAGAAGACGCACACGACTCAGATTCGTAAAAATAAAAGGTTTTTTGCTGTGGAGAACAGGGTATTGAGCCACTAACCTTTGTCAACTGTAAAATCTTCGTAGGTACCTGTCACAAAGGCCAGCAACCCTAACAGAATGAAAAGCCACATAAACAATAAGCCTTTAAACGGAAGGAATCCCACACAAACAGTAATCCCACACAAACAGTAAAAAGAAATTGTAAAATCATTATTCAATTGACAATAATCTTACACTAAACAAAAACGCACCAAGTGAAGGAGCAGAAGACGTTTTTCGAATCGGAGAAGACGAAGCACAACCCTTCAAAGCCGCATCTCCCTTTTTCTCATCTCCCTTCTAACAAGAAATTTTTTTTGGCAAATGAGAAACTATTAAGAAAAGGGAAAATAAAGGAAAGATGAATAGGGGATAGAAAAAGAAGATGAAGGAAGAAACGCACCTCTCCTGGTCGTCTTCCATCTTCCGCTTCGCACCTCTCCCTTTTGCCCTAGCAGAGCCCTTTTTAGTCTTCTGTGAGAAATAGAATAAGAGGAGACCGAGGCTGAGTGCCCTAGCTTTCTGAGTGTCTCTCTCTCTCGGGCAAAGAAGCTTATAAAAACCAAAATAAAGAGGAAGAGTAATAACATAATGAACGAAGAGGCTTTTCATATTCTAAAACAAAAGGCAAATTAATATCTTAGCACATGGGAAAATGGTGCTATTATTACTTTCTCAATGTTTTAAATAATTTCAGATTTCCAAGCCCACTAACTTCTAATTCAAAATTTGAATATTTTTTTATAAATAAAAAAATTCACTTTTAATTGTTATTTACTTATTTGCCCTCTTTTTTGGCGGGAAAACATAGTTCCCCACTCATTTGCTTTTAGATATATTAAGATTAAGATTAAGATTTATTACATATTTTCCTAATATATTATTTACATTAAAATGATATAAATTGTAGATATTGATACACATGATTATAAATATATTTGTTGAGATATTATTTAATTTGTAGATATTGATACACATGAGTGCATATACATTTGTTGAGATTTATTCTGTAACTTCCTAATATATTGTTTACATTAAAATTGTTTAATTTGTTGATATTGATACATATGAGTACATATATATTTGTTGAGATTACTTACAGGTCTTTTAATTTTTTTCACTATTCATTCAATTTATTATAATATTTTATTAGTTATTTTATTATTTTTACTACTTTTTGTTATCAAAATTTGTGTCATCTCTTTTATTTAAAATAAAATTATTTAATTAGTAGATATTGATGCATGAGTACAATAATTTGTTGAGATTGATACTAAAGCTTGGAAGAGGTAATATACTAAAATGTGTTGATTTACATTAAATTTATTGTGTATTTTCCTAATATATTATTTACATTAAAATTCTTTAATTTGTGGATATTGATTCACATGAGTATATATATATTTGTGTGTGTGTGTGTAATAATCTATCTATCTATCTAGTATAAAAAAAAATCTATCTATCTATCTATATCTATATATATATATATACGATCCAATAGATTTTTTTATTATTATTTTCACTATCCATTCAACTTAACACAATATTTTATTTGTTATTTGATAATTATTATTATTATTATTACCTTTTGTTATCAAAAGTCGTGTCATTTTTTTCATTTAAAGTAAAATTTTTTAATTTACAGATACAAATACATATGAGTTCAGATATATTTGTTGAGATTGATGCTAAAGTTTAGATGTGGTACTATAATAAAATGCGTTTATTTACGTCAAATTTATTGTGTATTTTCATAATATATTATTTACATTAAAATTTTTTAAATTGTAGATATTGATACACATGAGTACAAATATATTTGTTGAGATATTGTTGAATTTGTAGATATTGATATACATGAGTACAAATATATTTATTGATATTGATGCTAAAGTTTGGATGTGGTAATATAATAAAATGTGTTGATTTACATCAAATTTATTGTTTATTTTCATAATATATTATTTACATTAACATTTTTTTAATTTATAGATATTGATACACATCATTATTAGGGATGTCAACGGGGCGGGGTGGGGGCGGGTAGTGTCTACCCGTATATATACCCGTTAAAATTAACGGGTACCAATGCGGGTAACGGGTATTCGCGGGTAATCACGGGTTCCCATTAATGTTTAAGAATTTAAATTTTATAAAGAGAAAGAGAGGAAATGTTATATAATATATTATAATATCATACTATATATATAAATAATCATTATATAATACTATTACATGTTAATATATTAAGAATATCATAAAAAATAATATAAAATAAATTATATCTCATCATAAAATAATAAAAAATCCTAATATTTAAATATATTTAATAGAAAATATGTTTTAATGAGTATGCGGGTACCTGCGGGGCGGGTAGTATAATATCCGTCCCCACCCATTTAATAAATCTGTGGGTACCCATTGCGGGTATATCCACAGGTATCCGCGGGTACGAGTTTTTTTGACATCCCTAATCAGTATAGATATGTTTGTTGAGATTGGTACTAAAGTTTGGATGTGGTAATACAATAAAATATGTTGATATATATCAAACTTATTGTGTATTTTTGCGGCTAAAAAAAACTTATTGAGTATTTTCTCAATATATTATTGTAATATAATAAAATGTGTTGATTTACATCAAATTTATTGTTTATTTTCACAATATATTATTTACATTAAAATTTTTTAATTTATAGATATTGATATACATCAGTACAGATATGTTTGTTGAGATTAATACTAAAGTTTAGATGTGGTAATACAATAAAATATGTTGATATATATCAAACTTATTGTGTATTTTCTCAATATATTATTTACATTAAATGTTTAATATATACATATTAATATACATAAGTACAAGTATATTTATTTTGATTGATACTAAAATTTGGATGTGATAATATAATAGGTTTTTTATTATTATTTTCACTATTCATTCAATTTAACATAATATTTTATTATTATTATTACTACTACTACTTTTTGTTATCAAAATTCGTGTAATCTCTTTCATTTAAAGTATAGTTTTTTAATTTATAAATATAAATACACATGAGTACAAATATAGTTGTTGAGATTGATACTAAAATTTGGATGTAGTAATATAATAAAATATGTTGATTTACATCAAATTTATTGTGTATTTTCATAATATTTTATTTGTTATTTTATTTTTATTATTATTATTATTATTATTACTTTTTATTATCAAAAGTATAGGTGGCAATTCGGGCTACCCGGCCCAGCCCGCCTTGATGCTGGTAGCGGACTTTATCGGGCTGGGCTAAAAAGTCCGGAAGTTATTCGGGTTTCTAAAATAGGTGCCCGAGCCCTACCCTTTTGAGGGTAGCCCGATTTTTTGGCGGGTTTTTGCGGGCTACCTGGCTTTTTTGCGGGTACCGGGCTTTATCGGGCTTGGCTAAAAAGTCCGGAAGTTATTCGGGCTTCTAAAATAGGTGCCCGAGCCCTACGTTTTTACGGGCTTTTGCGGGCCGGCCCGGTCGGGCTAGCTCATTTTGCCGGCTCTAATCAAAAGTCATGCCATCTATTTCATTTAAAGTAAAGTTGTTTCATTTATTGATATAAATACACATGAGTACATATATATTTGTTGAGATTGATACTAAAGTTTGGATGTGGTAATATAATAAAATGTGTTGATTTACATCAAATTTATTGTGTATTTTCATAATATATTATTTACATTAAAAATTTTTAATTTATAGATATTGATACACATGAGTACATATATGTTTGTTAAGATTGATACTAAAGTTTGGATGTGGTAAAACAATAAAATGTGTTTATATATATCAAATTTATTGTGTATTTTCATAATATATTATTTACACTAAAATTGTTTAATTTATAGATATTGATACACATGAGTATAAATATATTTTTGCAATATATTATTGACATTAAATTTAGGATTAAATATGTTTTTTGTCCCTAAAAATATGACGAAATTTGATTTTGGTCCCTCATTTATTTTTCATTGATTTTTGTCATCCATTCAATTATATTAGAATAATTTAATTACTTTTTTACTATTCATTCAATTATATTAGAATAAATAAAAACATTATATTTTTAGTTATATTTATGTTTGAAATACTAAAAAAATATATTTTTAGTTATATTTATATTTTATAAATAAAATTTGGTCCATGTTGAAATTACTGAATGAAGGTTAATTTGTTTTATTCTCTAACATGTCATATATTGTACAAGATAATAAAATAAAAGTGAAAGACTTTTATTGAAGAATGTAACAAGAAAAGTGTTAGCAACACACTCTTTAGCACACTCTTTCCAACACACTCCATGTGATTGGTTAAAAGTCACATGAGTCACACCACATTGGGAGTGAGACCCACATAATTTGGTGGGACCCATGTGAATTTTAACCCATCACATGGAGTGTGTTGGGAAGAGTGTGTTAGAGAGTGTATTGGTAGCTAATATGACTAATGTATTGAATGTTGAGATAGCTGTAATTTTCAATAAAAACTTTCTATTGTAAATTTTACAACAAATATGGTTTGAGTGAAAAAAAATAAATAGATTTAATTTCTATTATAGTGAATATTTTTATTATTTATTATTCTTAACATTTTAAAAGTAATTAAATTAATTAAAAAGTACTGCATTCAAATATGTAACTTTTAGAACATGTTTCCCGTATGAGTACCGTTCTATACAAACAAATCAAGTCCGGAATTAATTTATTGATTAACCTATTACACATTCGAGGTACCATTCTACGCAAACAAACCAAGTCCTGAACTAATTAATTCATTTACCTATCACACATTTGATGTAGTAGCAATTTACTTATCTTTAATCCGTGCATTGCACGGGTTCTTTACTAGTATCATACATTTTGCTTTTGATATGACTTGCCAATCATAGTTGAGAGTTATAATCACCCTAATTAAATAATGTGATAATATGATTGCTAACTTTTATTGATTCTAGTGAAATGAATTAGAAAATTGTATTATTCAACTTCATCATATATATATATATATATGGAACATATCAAGTGAGAACACTTGTTTATTGTGCGAAATGAGAACATTTAATAATGATTTTTGATTATAGTAAATGGTCTAAATTACTCATTAAAAAAATAATTTTCCCCCTTTATCTCTTTCCACTCATTTAATAATAACCACCAGATTAAATTTAATGTCCAGATTACTCACTAAAATATAACTTACCCTTTATCGGTTTCCACATGCATCTCTTCCCCTAAAAAACATGATCACTCTCCCTTCTTCTTTCCCATAATTTCCTTCTACCCTGTCCATGAGTCATGGCGTGTGCCTTGTTCACCACTTTACATTACAGCAATTGCCATGCTAGGATTTCAGTACAATCGAAAAAATTGCACCCGTCAAACCGTTGTTGGGATTCACCAAATAGAAGATTAACTGAATTAATTAAATAGAAGATTAACTCAATTAACTAAATAGAAGATTAAGAGCCTCTTTGTACCACATCCATAATCGATTTTAGTACAATTGAAAAAATTGCACCCATCAAACCGTGGTTGGGATTCACGCTAACGTGGTTTGAGCTGCCCCCAACGATAAACCAAACACAGGCTAATTTCATAACTAACTCAATTAACTAAATAAAACTAACTCTAATTCGATCAAATTTAGGGTACACAACAACCTTTCTCTTACCAAGTATAGTAGGTTTTTCACCTGTTCCAAAAATTTTATATTATTATTATTATTATAAATAACATAAAATTTATAAAAATTAAAAAAGATATTCATTTTTTATTTAAATTTGAAATGTTTTTTATATAATAACTTCCTAATCTTAACAAAATTTTTATCATCAATTCATCATCACTAATTTATCAATTCATCATCACTAAATTCTCGTTAAACTTGCTGACTCGATTCTACCATGCTCTTCTACCTTTCCTACTTCTATAGTTTTTAACCTGAAATCCCTAGTTGTGTAAACACTCATGCAACCACAAATACATTCTCGTCTTCCATTACCACAACGGAAAGGCACATAGAAGACTCTGGAAAGCCACCACATCACCGCTTGAGGCTGTTTCTGGTTCCACCGTTATGTTCGCGCGTCCATCGTTCTTGAATTTGTGCATTTATTGCTTAGGCAACGTATTGCACAGATGGGATTCTCACGTCTCTTGTTTTTTCGTTCAATTTTTCTGCCCATTCAATCACTACTTGGGTCGAAGCTTGTTCTTTATTGGTTTTGTTCTTCCACTACTTATGGGTTAGGTTTAGATGGGTGCTTAGAATTAAACATGACAAACCAAAGGGAACACCGAAATTGAAAATTGCTTATTGTCTCTATGGGGTATTCTTATTCTTCCCCATCCATTTAACTACTTCATTTCTGTTTGTGGGGGTTTTTAGTTACTTCTCATTCGCTGTGCTATTTGTTGGATTTTGCTTTGTCTCTACATGAAGTTCCAGGTTCATATAAGTTGGAATGCACATTGTGTGTCATCACTATTTCCTGTTATGTTACTTCACTGTTGTCGACTCCTATTGATGCTGCCATTATACGTTGTTGATTCATGCTTTATGAGGTTATAGTTGGATATTAACATTAAATACATGTGGTTGTCATATGTTGTAGTATCAAGTCTGGTTTGCCATTCTAATTTTGCGATAGTCTATCTATTTCTGTCCATGAATATCATATTTTTGCCGCTACTGAGTTGGTCTTTGTTCTTATTCTCTACTGGTCTTATAATTATTAGAATCTTATAATAGTTGTTGTTACAGTTGCTAGGGCCACAACAATCTGCCTTAAGTATCAAATTAGACACTCTGCAGATATAAAATTAGCGGTTGAGCTTGCTTATATATGCAGAGTGCATATTTTTTGTATGCATGCAAACATTAATATAAGGTTGATTGATCTTGTCCTTATGACTTGTATCATTATTTTCTTATATTGCTTGCTAACTTTGGACAAATTTAGAAAACACCAAGGAAGAGGAAATGGCTATGTTCAAAGAAAAAGAGACATATGTGGTATGTTTTGATGATGTGGAATATAACATCAATATCATAAGGTCTGCAGTTATTAAGTCTAATATCACGGTTTAACGATTATTTATTATATTTGTAGGGTTTGGACGGCATGACCTCTTAACAGGGTGATGATTATGACAGTAGTCAAGGTCTATGTGGTGATGTTATTATTTTGACGAAGGTGAAGAATTCTTAAGTGGAGAAAGTGTGCAAGATGATTGTTTAAAGATATTATTATGATAGATGATGTTAATGATATTAAGAAGATTGATATGAAAAATATTAGTGAAGATGATGTTCGTAAATATAAATTTACTGATCTATATGTGGCTCACGAATTTTGCAGTCGGTATGGTAGGTTGAATGGGTTCTTTGTTCGTAAAAGCAATGTACGTAGTACCGAATAGTAAGGGCGACATTTTGTAGCAAACATTTGTTTGTTCAGCATAAGTACATAAAAGGTATAGGTACCTCGCAGGAAGTTCTAAAAAAAGACAACTGAAACCCCTAACGATGTTTATTGTAAAGCAAAGTTTTTTGTTCACATCAACATTAACCCAGGCCGATGGTATGTGATAATATTTGATGATAAAAATAATCATAAATTGTTGGAAGAACAATATTGTGCCATGTTACCAGCATATAGAAAGATGACAAAATCTGACGAATAAACTCTCAAAATGGTCCCTGAAAGATTGACCATCGGTCAATTTGGTCCTTGAAAGAAGCAAAATTGTAAAAAGGTCCCTGACAGATTGTAACATCAATCAATTTGGTCCATCTGTTAACCCCTCTCTGTTAAAGTTAACAGAGTTGATGATGTGGCACTGTTTGTGCACAGTCAGCACTAAGAGACTCAAACTCTTCAATTTGGTCCCTGCACAGTCAAACTAAAAGATTATAAACCCATCAAAATAGTCCCCCTACCATTGAAACGTCAAAAACAACTTCCCTTCATCTCCTTTAACCTTGCAGACGAAGTAACCCTGTGTGAGTGAGATAGGGAAATTTTATTCTAAAATCGAACATTACACGTTGAAGAAAACTAGGGTTTAAGTTAGAGAAGGAGAAGACCCAGCGTTTGTTGTGTGAAGCAACAGTGAAGTAGACACAAGCAAGAAATCGCCAATGCAGGTACGAGGACTAGGTTTCCTCTGTTTTTATTTCCGTTTTTTATTTCCATTTTTTGTTGCAATGTTGAATGTGAGATGCTTCTTTAGTTCAAATTTATGGTTTATGGTACTCTTCTTCTTTTAACAGTATAATCTTTAACAATGTGCACCCTTATTGTGGTCCCATGGTGTTTAACAATGTGTGGTCCCTTGACTATATAATCTTTAACAATGTGCACCCTTATTGTGGTCCCATGGTGTTTTTTAGTATGATTGTATTAACATTTACTGTATGATTGTTAAATTTGCATGTAATGTCACACACACATGCTACACTATTTCTATCTAAGAATATTTTTGTTGATTGTTACAGATGGAATCAAATAGAATAACACTAATTCTTCATCATAGAGGATCCTTAGTGCGAGAAAAGGGAGAGTTGAAATATATAGGAGGAGAATTCTGCGTGTGGGAAGGTTTGGATCTGGACACAGTAAATTTATTCACTGTGGAGACATTATGTAAGGAGCATTACTACCATAGGTTTGAGAAGATTTATTGGTTGAAACTAGGGAGGGATTTAGACCTTGGGTTGAGAGAATTGGAGAAGGATGCTCATGTTGTGGAGATGTGTAATGCAGGGAGGGAAAACAATGAGGAGATTGAGATTTTTTTCTTACATCCTGTTGACCTCCCTTGTATAATCTTGGATGAAAACTTTGAGAGTGGTGGACAGTCACAAAAACTGGTTGATGTTCCTGATCACACACCCATGCCTTCACCTGTGACTTCACCTGTCTCAACACCTCTGCCTGCACCCATGGATTTCAAGGGAATCAAGCATATGGTCAGGGTGCAGCGGAATAAATGGATTCCCCCATTGTTATGATTGTTAATGTGAAAAACACGATTTAAGGCGTAAAAAAAGGAACAATACGATATACCTTTTGCGAATTGCAAACGAGGCAATAGCAGCTACGTCTCTAGAGGTGTCCAAGCCAACAAGCGAACCAGGAAACTCTCCTCACCTCTGCTAGTAGCGTTTGGAGAGTAAGAGCGACTACTCGTGTGTCTAGGGTAATGCATCTCATGCGATATTTATAGAGTGGTGGCTAGGGTTTTACCGTCACTCATTTAACCCTATTGTAGTAAACACAGGAAAACAGTAGAAGGGGGTTAAATAGTGTTTCTATAAAACTTTAACGTTTTAAAGAAACCTTTTCTGAAAATTGTATTTTTTGAAAAATTTCAGATAACTTAGGTGTTATCTGAAGTTTAGTAAATGTCTGAAGTAGTGTTGGGGTGAAAATTACAAATTTTACTAAGTTATTTCAGGATTAGTATTTTCGAGTTCGAAGTATACAATTATGAATCGAAATATACTATAACTTAGTGAAGTTTGAAGTGTCATCTGAATTCAAAATTGAAGGTATTATGTTATACATATTCAAAAAGAATGCAGACACTTGATTAAATGCCTATTCAAATTCGAAATGTCTTTTGAAAGCATGAGAAGAAGGAAAAAGGAGTTTTATATTCTCTATAGAATCTGAAGAATAAAAGTAAAGAGAATACAAGTCTCTTTTATTCATGTACAAATAAGATTCGAATTACATGAGAAGGTTCAAATGAAAATACATAGAATACATAAAGGTACATGAAAATAAAGATTATTCTAAATCTTCAGAGAACTTGACTCTCGTCTTCCTGGGTCTTCAGGGAACTTGAATCTGCCTCCATGTTCTTCATTTGACCCTCTTCTTCTTCATCCTCTCCCACAAGCTTTGATTGAGCCAAGGCAAAAGCATTATGTTGACTTGATTGCATAGCCTTTGGTGCATAGGGTGATAACAAAGAAAGCCTGGGAAAGTAATAAAGAAGATTCATTTATTATATAAATGAACCTTTGATTGGCTAATACGTTCAACCTAAGGAAATCCTTAATAAGGATTGAAGAAGCTTATAGCTTTGGCTATTCTGTCAGCCTTATAAAAATGAAATCATGAAAGATCAGGTTGAACACAATAGCCAAAGGAATAAACTTCTTCATATTGAGAAGAGAAGGGAATGAAGAAGAACGTAAAAGCCCAGGGGTATTTATACTGAAGGAATTGGACGGTGTCATTAATATGCATACAAAATTGTCCAATCAGGTTGAAGGTCAAATCCACGTGTGGTCGGTGGTCAAGTCCATCAACATCTTGACCAATCAGAAATACAACACGTGAAAGTATAGAGAATTAATCAGACAACATTTGGTTAAGTTTCCTAGCGTGGTTCGAGATTCAGATGGAAATCGAAGACTTCCTCAAAACACAAAGAAGGTCAATAACTTAGACAAATTCATAAGTCAGAAGTTTGAAAGGGATTCGAAGACCTGTTAAGCATTGAAAAACAATTCGAAGACCATTCAAATTTCAAATGAAGCAGTTATGGAAGTTACTACTCAGAGACAAGTTGCTGCTTTTAATATGTGTCACACTTAGAAATTTGACACCTCAATTTACGCTTGTAAATGTGTCAAAATCCTGTTAGTTAGCTATTAGAATAGAAATCTATAAATAGGCAGAATTCTGATGTAATAATAGTTGGATCTCATTCTACTGAAACTCTCTGAAAACACCCAACGTCTACCTTCAGAAACGACTAAGTGGTTAATAAGGAGATTGTCCAGTATGTGTATCCATACCAACTTTTCATTAATGCTATTTACATTTCTGCAACTTTTCTTTCTTTGCTTTGATTACATTTTGCCTTTAACTTTCTGCAACTCTTTCTTTTCTTTGTTTAAATTTTGCATTTAAATTCCTGCAACTTTTTCTTTTCTTTCTTTACTTTTCTTCTAAATTTTTGCACTTTACTTTCAGTTCTTTACTGCATTTGCTTTAATTTCTTTTTAAGTTTCAAATCTTTGTTTTTACTCTCTTTTTCTCTTTGAAATTCTGTTTCAATTTGCAAATTGATTTTTTGAATTCACTCTTGTGAATAATTCAATTATTCAAATTTCTGTTAGTTCTTGAATGCAATTTCTGAGTAAACCTAATTCTTAAAAGAACCTTTAGAGGATTCAGATTCTAGTCCCAAATTGTACTTTCAGAATCAAGAAAGTTTTCGAACATGATTGAAAATTTTCACAACAAACAAGTAGTTTCAGACAACACAAAAATGAGTTTTAAGAAAGCTATTTTAAAGTTCAAATTTTACAACAACATATTCAATTCCCTTCTCATTAGCTTAAAACGAAATTGAAAGAGTTAAAGGATGAGAGAACTCAGCCAAGAATTTATCCTGGTTCACTCACTACCACTGTGAGCTACGTCTAGTTCTAGTGCCAAACCTTGTAGCTGGATTTTCCACTAATCTCAAGAGATTACAAGTATTATTTTCTGTCAAGCCTTTTCAGGATCTACAACAACCAAGTATTCTTTACCAACAATCCTTTTCAGGCTCAACAACCCAAGTATTATTTAACAATCAAGCCTCTCCATGCTCAACACCCAAGTGTTTACAGGTAAAAGATGTTTAAGCTAAGGCACTACAACCAGTTCAGAGCTTAAACTGAGAATTATACAATTAACTGAGTATAACTCAAGATATGAAAGTTTTGTACAAGTTTACAATGAAAATAATCATAGTGTTTTACAACGTAAAACTTATTGGAAGTGTTTTGACTCTTTTGTTCTTGATAGTTCTCTTGCTGTGTATTGCATGAATCTTCATGAAGCTATTTATAGCAGAAGGTGAGAAGTTCGTTGATACAACAGTTTAGAGATAGCATTAAATGCTATTAATCCCGTTGTGAGACATCTCCTGATAGCTTCTAACACAGTACAAGGTTTCAGTACTGCGCTAACTCTGTTCTGACATTCTGCAAATACTGCGTAGCAGGACTTTCCATTCTTGTGCATGTTATTCAAACATTCTAAAAAGTCTCTATTTTGCATGCCTTATATAGTATTCTGAAGGCGTGTTGTAGAAGGCGTTAAATAAGACTTGAGTCCTTGTCAGAAGTCTTCAAAAAGCTTCACTCTTCAGACACCTTGCCACTTCAGACAGTTTCAGATAGCTTCTGGCTTTAGAAGGCTTGACTCTTCAGAAGGCTTTACTTTTTTAGACAGTAGGCCAGTTCAGATGGCTTCACTTCTTCAGACAATATGCCACGTCAGAATGCTTCAAGACTTAAGAAGGTCAACTTGCTGAAATCAGAATACACGTTAAAAAGCATAGGCATTTTTGCATAAAGTCACTTAATCAAATTTGTTATTCATTAAAACTTGGAAGGTGAGACTCAACCATTATTAATTACTTAATGATCTTTTTGAGACTCAACACCTATCACATACGGGCCTGGCCCATTATGTTATAATTCTAATATGATTAGAATTACTAACATTCCTAGTGGGCTTGTTGTATGCGTGTGACCCAATAGGTTTTTTTAATATTTGGTTATGATATTTAAATAAAACCCTTTTATATTTAATATTATAAATAACGAGTGGTATCTAGCAATACATCACTAATACCCAAATATTGAGAATGTCAGCAATTTGACGTATCCTATTTTATGATAATACTTTATATGGATTGTCCCTTTGTCCAAATATCTAATTGAACACAAGGGCATGGAATGTCATCCTTGTATAGTTCAATTTATGTTTTTCTTGATGCCCAAGTAGACTATACAGAAAATAAAATCTCATGTTTATCCTCCTGAGCATGGTCATGCATTTTGTAGTCTAACTTTATCAAGAGGCCTACAGATATAACTCTTGTTACATAGGAGGGACAAATCACATCTAGGTCACTCACATTCCACCACATAATTTATTATATGTCCAAAAACCACTTTTTGATCACCTTGTTACAGGTAACGTTTGATGATATTTAAAACATATAATTCCTTATGTAGGAATCGTAGTGATTTCAGGTCAAAGGACTTCATATAATATTTATCAATATAAGAAATGTTCATGACACTTATGTAACAAACCATGAAACGTTCTTAAGGTGGTCCAATCGAGTACATCATTACTCTTAATATGTACTTATGTGAGCACTTGATATCTCATATCCATGATCCGTGAGATGTGATCATCAAAGAACTCACATACTAGTCAAAATGCATCTAATTGTCCTAAGATGATGCATGACCAGGGACTATTTTAAGAATAGTTCATCAAAAGATCTCACGATCAAGTCGTCTACTTGATTTCTTATGAAGTTTAAGATTACTATTCTAAGGACATTAATTATATTCTAAAATAATTAATAAAATGAATTGCCTTTATAAGAATAATATGATACAAGTGATGAGTGTTAAAAAAACATATAAGTCTCTAATGCATACACTAACAGGATTCACCTTTGCCTACA
This sequence comes from Sesbania bispinosa, assembly GCA_026901365.1. Taxonomy (NCBI): domain Eukaryota; kingdom Viridiplantae; phylum Streptophyta; class Magnoliopsida; order Fabales; family Fabaceae; genus Sesbania; species Sesbania bispinosa. Next base: position 64,348 of record QLOH01000972.1, on the reverse strand, counting down.
CCCATGGTATCACCTTTCCCATCACCCATGGCCTTACCTGTTCCTACACCTGTGCCTTCACATGTGCCTTCAGCCATGCATTCACCTAATCACACACCTGTGGCTTCACCTGAATCAGATTTTAGTGATGACTATTAAAGTGTTGAGGACAATGTTTATAGATCCTCTCTGCATGTCAGTGATGAAGATGAAATGGATGATAGTGTGGTTGATCTTTCTGGTAAGAAGAAAAGGACACTTAAGACAACTCCAATTAATAGGAAAAGGGGAGCATCAAGTACTGAAAAGGGGAAGGGAGTATCAGTTTCTGGTAGGAGGAAGAAAGGGAAAATGATTCTGAGAGTGGGTGTGGTGGAACCTCAGTCAGAGGTGAAATACATCACAATGAGAGAGAGGACATCTCTGAAGAAGATAAGGTAATTGTTGGTGGCACTGTTTGGCATAGGCACACTTACACCCAAGGAATGCCATATGAACCCCACGTTGGTCCTCAATGTAACGTCATAATTTCTCAATTCAAGAATAAGTGTCCGTTGGAAACACTACTTCGAATTTCTGAAATTATTTCGCGCCATTTTGTATATCGGCACACAAGCACAATCTGCCTAAACAGTCCAATGTATGTTTAGGCTACCTCAACAATCAATAACATAATTCTAAGACATTCCCTTAAGAAAGACAAGGAGGAACCCACACTTGGCGTGTTAAAGGTTCATAAAACTCCTGCCGGAAATCCGGCAGAGTCTCCCCTGAAAACTGGACGTTTCCCAATTTCCAGATCCACCTGAAAACCAGCAAAACACCAGTACAATTCATAATAATATAAGCACTAATCCATTCAGTAATAAGAGGCCTCCGTGGCTAAAACAAACAGTCACATCATTCTCTTAAAATAATACAGTCCAATAACCTATAAGCATATACATATGTACACAATTCATAAGCATTACATAATTTTATCAAATCTAAGCGTCCTAAGGCAACTGGAAACTAGGGAGGCGGGAGGATCCGCCTCGAGACTCCGACTCGTCCTCCAATGCTAAGAAATCCTTTCCTACATAACTGAAGATAATTCTCCACAGCGTGGGGTGAGACTACGTCCCAGTGAGGGTGATAATAGAGTGTGTGGTGTGGGGAAAAAGGCAACAACCAAGCATACAACGTACATGAGCATAATGTACATGAAATGGCATTATGAACATATGGCATGACCTCAAAATACTAAGTGTATGCCCCTGAAGAATGGGAACTAGAAACATGAGTCAGTCACATAAGTAAACAATGCAGAGTCAGTCCTCAAGTGTTATAACCCGAACACCCACGGGGTCTTTTCACTGTTACCTCTTTTGAGCGCTCAGCCATGTGACCAAGGACCGTCGTCCAGGGCCACCGTCATTAAGTTTTAAGATTAAACATACATAATTCATTTTTAATTGAGGAACCCCATTTACCCCTTGGCCTAGGAGCAAATGTGATTACCTCTCTTGTACCTCTTTGGTCCGAAGACCCCTCATTGATCCGAAGATCCCTCATTAGTCCGAAGACCCATGAATTCCTCTTTATGCATGAGGTCCAAAGACCCAAGTCCTTTCTTTCAAAATATGAGGTCCTAAGACCCAATTTCATTCTTTCAAAACATGCATAAATGGGGACATGAAAAATGATAATAGTTCCATGAACATGAGTATATGTATGGATGAATAATATTTCAAGGTTACAACATCACAATCATCAATTTCATAAAAATCCCCAAATCCTCTAACCTAGGGTTTGAGCCAACAATCATATATTCAATCAATCCAATAATCCATCCTAGGTTTTTCATAAAATCAACTCTAATCAATAATAATAGCAAGAAGAGAAAGAATAGGGGACATACAATGGAATACAACCAAGAAAAGTGAGTGAGAACCACCACTCACCTCAAATGGAGAACCAAGGAGGAAGAGGAATGGTGAAATGGAGGTGAAGGAGAAGAGTGGAGGTGAACCCAAGCTTAAAAAATGGTGGAGTTTCCCCTTGATCTTCATCTCCCTCTTCTCCCTATCACTCTCTTTCTAGACTCCCTCACTCTCTCTAACCCTAAGGAAGAAGAAGAAGAGAAAATGACGATCCGGAAGAAGGAGGCACAAACGGGTTTTAAAAATGCCCTCAGCAAGATGCGCGCTTATGTGCACTTATAGTACGCTGAAGCATGCAGGCATTATGGCACAAGTGCGCTAGCGCGCTGAAGCTCGCTTACAGGGGCTAGAGCGTGTATGGAATAAGGGAGGGACGAGCTGAAGCGCGCAACACAAGTCTATTAAGCCTTATGCGCTGAAGCGCATTATGGGGGCTGGAGCGCACAATTCAAAGGCTAATAAGCCTTGCGCTGAACCACACTATGGTGTGCTGAAGCGCACCAACGGGGGCTGCAGCCCCCTTTTTTTCTTTTTACACCCTCCAAATTACTTTTTCCACCGTATCTCTACCGAAAACCTTACTCTAACTTAGTTCTTCTCATCCAAACCCTTCCCCACTCTTTGTTACTTGGTCGGTACCACAGCCTAAAGCTCTCGCTATAGTTTCTAGGCCCTAATTTTTGGGATGTTACAATTCTACCCCCCTTAAATAAAATTTATCCTCAAAATTTGTTCCGATTTTCCTAACGCAGGGTCACACTCTCATCCTTAACTATGTTTGTGTACTAGGAGTCCTCCCAAATTTTCGTTTGATCACTAATACCCCTATTCTTCAAGATGGCTAACAAGGAATTAGGGTTCGATCGTATTCCTAAACTCATCCTCTTAGTCCCACCCTCATAGGCTACGTCTCGAATGTCACTATCTTCTAACTGTTTTATGCCTAACTCACACCGGCTCCAAACAATCCTCTCATTCTTCCTCGGAATACATACCTCAGCACCTACCCTTCCTCTACCACCATCCTAAAATGGGTTTTCTAAGGGGCCTCCCCTTGGTCTCCTCTCTCCAAGGTAACTTAACGACTTGGGTCAAACCGACTACATAATAGGAGTGAAATAAAGAGGGTTCACAAGGCTTCTGGTTGTGATTCCTAACTCAATGCTTAATCCACGTACCAAACCTTGTCGAGTACCTACAAGTTGTCTAACTTATAGGGGATCCTAATTTCCAACAGCTACATAATGATTCTCAATGTGGGATGCTAACAACCTAGATGTGTCCAGAATATCCCTAATTGGTCTTCTGAGTTATACTATGGGTTCCCATGTCTTCTCCTACAAGGCTACCCACCTTAAGAGCTCAGTTCTCTCTAACATTCTCAAGGTTCAAGTCTACCACATGAAACTACGTTGTGACTTCTAAAAGCTATCTGGTCTGAAACATAATCTTATGAACAATATCATCTCAACAGTGGTTTCTAAAACAACCACACACAAGTCTCAAATAAAAGAATATAGAGTTGCAGCCACTTGGTGCTCCTCTGATACACATATGATAGAGAAGGGACAAACTCTTGTAGTTCATCCGAAGAGAAACTAATTTCTTGTAACAAAACATGATAGTGTGTAGGCCTGCTTGTACCTATCACTCCATCATGTTCCCAATCATAGAAAACAAAAATTATCTATCATTTCACCTAGGAGACTGAGTACGAGCACATGCTCTATATTACAACATCAACCTCTATTGTCTAGAGTTGACAACTGCAGCAATTGACAGGCATGCAATTGCCTCAGTGGCCAGGGGACACGCCCAAACCTAGGTGGATAACGTAGATCCTTGAAATAAGGGTTAAAGAATGAGAATGTTTGATACCTAGTGATGGACTCGGTGCACCAAGCATAACACCATTCCTTAACTAAAGCATGATCTAATCACAAATCATTAATCCTCATAGGAGATATACACTGAGTAACAATTCCAAATTCTGCAAAATCCTTATTTTCCAAGGGCCCTAAATTCCAGAGTTCCTCCCACTAAGGATACAACAAGGAAGAGGTTAAGGGGTTTAATTTATTATCTTAGTTTTGCCATCAATAACTTAGAAAAGGATCACTATTTATGCACTAACAACATAACTCTGGAACACTTTGGCTATAATCAAAAGAACTTATCCCTTAGATGTCTACAACCAAGTAGGCATAAGCTGAAAGGAACCGATCATTATTGCAACCTACAAGGTGCCCTCAACCATCCAATTTTCTACTACCACTCATTTCCTTTAGACTCCGGTGTTTATCCTCCAACTCAACCGAAACTGATCAAGGGGTTCTAACTAGATGATAGTGCCTAATCAGAACTCAATTGTAAACCACATGGTGATAGTCACAAAAAGGCCAAAAGACCATAAAGCTCTAAAGTGGAACAAGGTAGCTATAGAGTCATGGGTTGACAGGGTACCACAAATTCTCACTTGGTTCCTAAACTAGGAAACCTTCCAATCGGTCATGCACTAAATGGTTAGATGCTTAATATGTGTCTACAAGGGTCGGGGTTACCTCTAATAGCCAATTAGGGACTCTAAGGGTATTAGGCTAATGTCTTAGCGAAAAGAAGTTGGAACTTGCCTATTGTATAATAAAACCCAACAAAAGACTTGAATGGTCTCCTATCATCATACCCAAATCATCAAGACCGAATGGGATCCCCATCCGAGCTACATAATGGCTTAGGCAACCACGAGGGAGGTTAGGGTTGAAGTAACAACGACCATCAACAAAGGCATGCACTCACGGGGATTTAAAGAGAGGAAGACAATTATGTGGGTCTAGGGGCCTTAATTCCATTCCTCGATTCGTCCTTAAGATCACACCTACCCAATGAGGTAACTTAACTAGAAGCCAGGATTACCCCCCCCCCCCCTCACTAAAGGCATTAAGTTCCTATACCTCCCATAAGTCTCATACTTCCGTTCTAACTTCTACCTGCCATATCCCTAGTCCACTAAACATGAACTCCTAATTTCACAAAATCCCAATTCTAAAATCATTCCCCCTAACCTTATAAGTTCACCACTAACCTCCCACCTACAAATCCTTCTGAACCATGCAACCTAACACACAAGGCATACAATCATTCAGGAAACATATATAACAGTCAATTCAATCAATCATTCTACAGAAATAAGATTTATCATTATTCAAACACATTACATCGCCAAAAGTTCCCTTACAAACAACCAACCCCCTACTGGCCTACTAGGGAGCTCATTCATCACCTCTAACCTTTCCTCTTACTTCTACCTTCCAAAACCAACTATACACTCTTTCTCATAACCTCCTCCCGATCTTCCCTTCTAAGGGTACCTTAATTCCTCTAGAAACTAAAATAACATCTCATAAGGCTCTTGAGGTGGAGAACCTACCCTGGGAAATATACATATGTCACTCTCCTTCTAACAATCATGTAGGTGGCTCTAACCTTGTTAGAGAAGTGTCCCAACTCCCTAAATAAGGCATCCTGCTTACGTCACTAACCATAAATCCGAGTACCACGCACTCAGTAGAGGGGTGATCAGTCCCTAAACTGAGCATGAGGCACGTGGAATTATAGTAAGTTACGGGCAACTAACCTAACCATAGTCCAATTGGATTGAACTGCTCTAATACCAAAATGTAACGTCCTAATTTCTCAATTCAAGAATAAGTGTCCGTTGGAAACACTACTTCGAATTTCTGAAATTATTTCGCGCCATTTTGTATATCGGCACACAAGCACAATCTGCCTAAACAGTCCAATGTATGTTTAGGCTACCTCAACAATCAATAACATAATTCTAAGACATTCCCTTAAGAAAGACAAGGAGGAACCCACACTTGGCGTGTTAAAGGTTCATAAAACTCCTGCCGGAAATCCGGCAGAGTCTCCCCTGAAAACTGGACGTTTCCCAATTTCCAGATCCACCTGAAAACCAGCAAAACACCAGTACAATTCATAATAATATAAGCACTAATCCATTCAGTAATAAGAGGCCTCCGTGGCTAAAACAAACAGTCACATCATTCTCTTAAAATAATACAGTCCAATAACCTATAAGCATATACATATGTACACAATTCATAAGCATTACATAATTTTATCAAATCTAGGCGTCCTAAGGCAACTGGAAACTAGGGAGGCGGGAGGATCCGCCTCGAGACTCCGACTCGTCCTCCAATGCTAAGAAATCCTTTCCTACATAACTGAAGATAATTCTCCACAGCGTGGGGTGAGACTACGTCCCAGTGAGGGTGATAATAGAGTGTGTGGTGTGGGGAAAAAGGCAACAACCAAGCATACAACGTACATGAGCATAATGTACATGAAATGGCATTATGAACATATGGCATGACCTCAAAATACTAAGTGTATGCCCCTGAAGAATGGGAACTAGAAACATGAGTCAGTCAGATAAGTAAACAATGCAGAGTCAGTCCTCAAGTGTTATAACCCGAACACCCACGGGGTCTTTTCACTATTACCTCTTTTGAGCGCTCAGCCATGTGACCAAGGACCGTCGTCCAGGGCCACCGTCATTAAGTTTTAAGATTAAACATACATAATTCATTTTTAATTGAGGAACCCCATTTACCCCTTGGCCTAGGAGCAAATGTGATTACCTCTCTTGTACCTCTTTGGTCCGAAGACCCCTCATTGATCCGAAGATCCCTCATTAGTCCGAAGACCCATGAATTCCTCTTTATGCATGAGGTCCAAAGACCCAAGTCCTTTCTTTCAAAATATGAGGTCCTAAGACCCAATTTCATTCTTTCAAAATATGCATAAATGGGGATATGAAAAATGATAATAGTTCCATGAACATGAGTATATGTATGGATGAACAATATTTCAAGGTTACAACATCACAATCATCAATTTCATAAAAATCCCCAAATCCTCTAACCTAGGATTTGAGACAACAATCATATATTCAATCAATCCAATAATCCATCCTAGGTTTTTCATAAAACCAACTCTAATCAATAATAATAGCAAGGAGAGAAAGAATAAGGGACATACAATGGAATACAACCAAGAAAAGTGAGTGAGAACCACCACTCACCTCAAATGGAGAACCAAGGAGGAAGAGGAATGGTGAAATGGAGGTGAAGGAGAAGAGTGGAGGTGAACCCAAGCTTAAAAAATGGTGGAGTTTCCCCTTGATCTTCATCTCCCTCTTCTCCCTAGCACTCTCTCTCTCTAGACTCCCTCATTCTCTCTAACCCTAAGGAAAAAGAAGAAGAGAAAATGACGATCCGGAAGAAGGAGGCACGAACGGGTTTTAAAAATGCCCTCAGCAAGATGCACGCTCAAGTGCACTTATAGTGCGCTGAAGCGCGCGGGCTTTATGGCACAAGTGCGCTAGCGCGCTGAGGCACTCAATGGTGCGCCGAATCTCGCTTACAGGGGCTGGAGCGTGTAAGGAATAAGGGAGGGACGAGCTGAAGCGCGCAACACAAGTCTATTAAGCCTTATGCGCTGAAGCGCATTATGGGGGCTGGAGCGCGCAATTCAAAGGCTAATAAGCCTTGCGCTGAAAGCACACTATGGTGTGCTGAAGCGCACCAACGGGGGCTGCAGCCCCCTTTTTTTCTTTTTACACCCTCCAAATTACTTTTGCCACCGTATCTCTACCAAAAACCTTACTCTAACTTAGTTCTTCTCATCGAAACGCTTCCCCACTCTCTGTTACTTGGTCGGTACCACAGCCTAAAGCTCTCGCTATAGTTTCTAGGCCCTAATTTTTGGGATGTTACACTCAACTTCTTGAGTTGACTAGTGATGAGGAGACAAATATCTATAACTCTAAGCAGTTGAATCCACTAGTATCATCTGAGGATGGGCAACCTGAAGTAATGAGGAATGTTTTTCCACAGTTTAATGAAGGTGCTGGATTTGGAAATGTAAACTTGGAGATAGGAATGGAGTTTGCTACCCTGGAAAAATTCAAGAAAGTTGTTAGGGACTACATTATTCACATGGGCAGGGAGATTAAATGGGTTAAAAATGACAAAGTTAGGGCCAGAGGAAAGTGCAAGGTTGGAGGGTGCCCTTGGCATATTTTTTGTGCCTTTAGTTCTGTCACCAAAAGCTACCAAGTTAAAACATTCAACCAAGAGCATACTTGTGCCAAAGGATTTAAAAATAATGCTGCGAACACAAAATGGGTGATGGAAAAGCTTGAAGAGAAGTTGAGAACACAACCCATGCTTACTCATATGGAAGCATTTGATCATATGAAGTCTGAATTTGGGGTATATCTAAATGATTCAAAAATTTTAAGAAGTATGAGGGAAGCTAGGAAGCTTGTGGAGGGTGATGAAGTTGCACAATTTGCAAGATTGTGGGATTATGTTCATGAGCTGTTGAGAAGCAATCTCAGTTCAAATGTCAAGATGGATGTTATCCCCATACCTGAAGGTCCCCCCACAGTTCTAGAGATTTTATATCTGTCTTGAGGGATGCAAGAATGGTTTCTTGGCTGGCTGTAGGCCATTCATTGGACTAGATGAAGCCTTTCTGAAAGGATATTTTGGTGGCCAAATACTAGCTGCAGTTGCACAGGATGCCAACAACCAGATTTTCCCTTTGGCATATGCTATAGTAGATGTTGAAAATAAAGACAACTAGATGTGGTTTCTCACCCTCCTTCATCAAGATCTAGGAGACTATCAACGACATGGGTGAATTTAATGAGTGATATGTAGAAGGTGACTGTTTTTGTTACTACTTTATTAATTTATTATAATAGGGACCTAGTTGTTAGGGTTTATCTTCTTCCAGGGACCATTTTGATGTAGTTTTAAGTCTTTCAGGGACTAAATTGATGTATTATTTTGTCTTTCAGGGACTGAAATTAGGATTAATGAAATCATTTAGGGACTGATTACATGACTAACTTGTTAAATTGCTACAGGGTCTTATTCCAACAATGCAAGAGGTCATGTCTGGGGTTCCACACAGGTTCTGTGCAATGCATTTGTGGAAAAATTTTATAAAACAGTGGAAAGACTTGGACATGAGAGGGGCAGTGTGTTAATGTGCCAAGTCAACAACTATTGCTCAATTCAATGCAAATATAGAGATGGTGAAGACCAAGAATGAGAAGGCATGGGCTTACCTCAATAAATTCCCTCCCCAATCAAGGACAAAGACATTTTTTAGTGAGACATGCAAGACTGATAACATTACAAACAAAAACTGTGAGGTGTTTAATGCCAAGATATTAAAATATAGAAGCAAGCCAATCTTAACAATAGTAGAGGAGGTTAGATGCTATATAATGAGGACAATGGGAAATCATAAGATGAAGTTGGCTGGACACACTAGAAGACTACCTCCAATGCAGGAGAGCAGACTTGACAAGGAGAAAAAAGAAAGTAATTAATGGACACCTGTGTGGTCAAGTGATAAGGAAAGGGCAAGATATGAGGTTCAATCATGGCAAGGCAGGGTGAATGTTGAGTTGGGCAGGCATACATGCACCTGCATGTTTTGACAACTGAGTGGAATGCCATGCATGCATGCAATTACAACAATTTCAAGCAAGAATCAAAGACCAGAAGAGTACTGCCATGGTTGGCTCACTATGGGAGCTTATAGGGCCACATATGAGCACTTTATAAAAACCTACACACAGTCAACAATTTTGGGAGAAGACTGATTATGAAGCCCCAGTCCCACCTACGATTAAAAGATCATTTGCCAAGCCTAAAAAGCAAAGAAGAAGAGATGTCAATGAAGATCCAGACAATGCCACAAGGCTGAAGAGATCTTATGCTGATGTGATTTGTTCAAGATGTGGCCACAGTAATCATAATAGTAGGACATGTACTAACATATGAGTGCCTCAAAAACCCAGAAATTGGGTACCACCAACTACTGTAGAGCAAAAAATAGCTAACAATTAACCACAAACAAGACCAGATGAAGTGGATCTCAGCCAAGGGGTTCCTACTTTTGATCCACCATAATCACAACCATCTAATGTATTTAACTTTATGGTTTTTAAGAATTTTTTTATTACAATTATGTATGATTTCTAACTTTGACACTTTCATGATCCTATTATGCAGGGCCAGGCAAGCAATGTGGAAAGCCACACTTCTCAAGGAGCTACTTCTACTATTCAGCCAACAATTACAGTAATAGTTACCCCTACTATTCAACCACCACTTGTAAGTCTCCTAGTTCTCTATTTTGTTGGTTTAGTTATTTTTTACTATAGATAATTTATGATTAATGATTTTCATTGTAATATTGATTGTAGCTTTCCAAAACCTCAAACATCATAAGGGGGAACACAACTAGCAGACCACTAATTAGAGGCAGAAATTTTAAAAACCCACCATATAGACCTCTAGGTAGAGTCCCTGGAGGTTTAAGGCATAAGATGAATACAGTAAGACCTCCTCCTGTTACATATACAGTACCCCTAGAGGTTGCACACAACAATTCAACAACACCCCAATTGCAGCTGCAACCATCAAACGAGACAATCCAAGCAGCAAGTCAAGGCACCAGAGCAAGATTTATGCAATTCATCCCTACACCAAGAGGGCCATCAATAGCAGGGCCTAGACCAAGAGGGCCACCACCAGCAGGTCATTCAGCAATAGGAAGAGCACCAACAGGGCTACCTAAATGATGATATATAAAGCACTTGCAGAAAGTTCAAGCTTCTTAATTTCTTTTGGATTATTAGCACTTAGTGTGCCTTTTTTAATAGGCATTTTTGTTAACTATTGCTTAGACAATGTGCTTTTTTGTTGCATTGCCATTGTGCTTTTTTGTTGCTTAGACAATGTTTTTTTTGTTGCTCAGACAATGACTTATTCTGGCTGAGCAATGTGATTTGTTAATGATCAAAATTTGGTACTTTCAGCCTCAAGAATATAAGCTTCTTATAATTTGGTGCATTCAATTGTTGCTATTTCACAATTTCATCTCTTTACTAGATGGAGAACAACAAAAACATCATAATAATTCATTAAATAAGAGCTTCCTTGTACATAAATAAAGAGAGTCAACAATGCTTAGTGCATCACAACTTCCTTGTACATAACTAACCCTAAATTAAACTACTCAGTGAAACAAAATAATTAACTGCAACTAAATAATTAGAACCATCAAACATCCAATTGCAATTACAATGTTCCTAACACTTCTAACTTCATTCCCTAACCCCCTAATCTTCACAGTTAGATGATTCTTCATCCAAGCATCAATGTCTTGTTCACATTCTGCAAACTTCTCAAGCACATCTTCAATCCAACAAAAGTAGTTGCAATTTAAAAAATCATCCTGTAAACAAAAAATTCGAAACCTACTGTCAGCAACCCTAAAATTCAAGACCCAAAATACAAGTTTCATTACCTTCGATAGAGGACATGTATAAAATGCCCTCCCTGGATTTCTCTATGTTTTTGAGGTCCTAATAGCAGCCTTCCTTCCACAATGACACAACCTAACACGTTAGCCATTGATGCAAAGGACGTACTCAAACCGCTATTGAAGCTTCTCTTATGCACTCCAGATTGAGGAATTTTAGAATCACCTTCCATCCTCTTTCCACGATAGCGCCACTGAACCCTACGGTTTCTCCAATAAAGAGTGTGAAGAAGAAAATGGTGAGGCAGAGACGTTATTGAAGAAGGAGGGTCTGGAATTTTTTTTTTCAAACGATATCCTTCCTTATAGAACGAGAGAGGGAAAGGGACCTATTTGATGGGTTTATAATCTTTTAGTCTGACTGTGTAGGGACCAAATTGAATAGTTTGAGTCTTTTAGTATTGACTGTGCACAAACAGCGCCACATCATCAACTCTATTAACTTTAACAGAGAGGGGTTAACAGAAGGACCAAGCTGATTGACGTTACAATCTGTCAGGGACTTTTTTAGAATTTTTCTTCTTTCAGGGACCAAATTGACCGATGGCCAATCTTTCAGGGACCATTTTGAGGGTTTACTCGAATTTGACATTTGTTGAGATCTTGGCAAGCGTACCAATATCACAACAGTATAATAGTAAGTAAGAGAGTTGTCGTATCCACAGGGAACGGTACAAAAATAAATCCTAGTGATCACACTTAATAAGTAAGGGCAGATTTGAATGTTTGTTTGGGAAGATTGTAATAGTAATTTAAATAAGAGATAAGAAAGAGAGAGAGAGAGATTTTGGATAGGATTGAGCAGATTACGGAAACTAGGATTGAACTTCGTCTATCGCACCCCTCCCTCTTGTATTTTGGAAATCAATAATATTTAAGAATTTGTAATCATAAATATTGAAGCACAAATAAATATTATTTCATAAAAGGTCCCCACATATATGAAATACTCAGAAACAATTCATGCAGGTTCCCACTGTCACAAATTGCCCCGGTTGAAGAACAATTGTTAAAACTATCAATTCATCCTGGTTCCCACAGTGACAAATTGAGTGTTTTCACCAATCAGATTTCATAAACCCTATTCCTAGCGCATTTAAGAAATCACATCATAACTTCGGTACACAGACGAAAGTTAAGTATTAAGAGTAGAATAAAAAACACCAATATTATGAAAACAGAGATTCATAAACAATAAAGAGGATCTAAAATACAATTGGGGATTGAATCGACTACTCAATCCTAAGGGAGAGTTTAGCTACTCATGATAGCCATTACAAACTAATAGAGACTGCCACACTTTTCTCTAGCTTCGGATATGCTCAACGGCTCTGTACGTCTCTGTCTCCCGTCTCAATCCCTAAAAGGTCCTTTTATAATTGCTCTGGTGGGCTTTTGAGACTCTGATTGCAGCCCAATAAAAATTAGGTTACGTTTCATGCGCTCTGGCTGTGCTTAGCCCAGGTGGAGCGCAGGAAACAAAATGTGGAACATTATTTCTGCGCTCCACTTGCATTCAACGCAGGTGGAGCACAGAAGTCAGTAACTTCTTTTCCTGGATTTTCTCCTTTTTAAGCTTGATTTGTGTTGTTCCAATCCTTGTTGTCTGCTATCTCGATGCTTAATTTGAAACTTTGCTTTTTATCTGCAAAAATCAGAAGATTCTTTATCAAAATAGCATCAAATTCAAATTTGTTTTAAATAAATACAAGAATTGTATTTTAAGCCAAAAAGGGATATATTGGGGTATAAATTCAATATTTTGCTCTCATTAAGTATTGTAATTATATAGGAATTTTACATAAATTTAACACTTATCAACATTATGCAAAATAACAATTTCAGAGAAGTTGGGATCAGATCTCCTCGTAACTATGGTTCATTTTCTAGGCAGTGAGAGGGCTACTAGAAGATTGGATAATGAGCAATGATATTTATAATGAGACAGTCAGCCAAAGAAAACAACAAGCTTCTGATGCTAGTGGTGCTCTGGTGTATCTTCGACAGTTGCGATTGAAAGACAATCTAATGTTCTACAAACACATATTAGACGAGTATGGGAGACTTCAACACCTATTCTAGTGTGATGGGGAAAGCCAAATGAACTACCAAGTTTTTGGTGATGTGTTAGCCTTTAATGCTACTTATCGCAAGAACAAGTTCATGTGTCCTGTAGTCATCTTCTCTAGCGTTAATAACCATAATCAAACCATTATATGTGTAAGTGCTATTGTACCTGATGAGATGGAACAAACATATGTTTGGTTGCTAGAATAGTCTGCATAAGTAATGAAAGGTAAGGCACCATCATCGGTAATAACCGACGATGATTTGGCAATGAGGAACACAATAGGGAAAGTATTCTCTAATGCACACCACAATTCATGTGCTTGAAATTTACTTCGCAATGCAACAAGCAATGTTGGAATTCCTGATTTCATGCCTTATTTGAAGAGATGTATGTTGAGTGATCGCGACACGACTGAATTTGAGCAAAGGTGGAACAACATAGTTTCCATGTTCGGTTTGGAAGACAATACATGGCTTAGGGAAATGTGTGAGAAGAGAAATATGTGGGCTACAATTCATATCCGGGGGTAATTTTTTGCTAATATAAGGACTACATCTCGTTGTGAAGCTTTACACTGTCACTAAGGCAAGTTTATACACTTGAGGATTAATTTGACTGAATTTATGAAGTAGTTTTATCAGTTCCTAACCTACTTTCATTTCAAAGAAGTGGAAGTTGACTTTAGATCTGCGCATGGATGAGCCAGTTTTGCAAACAAATTTTTGTACCCTCAAGAGATCAGCTTCAAGACACTTCACAAGGAGTTTATTTTTATTGTCCTATGTAGTGATTGACAAAGCATCTAATTGATTGTGAAGACATGGGCACATATCGTATATACACAGTGTCAAAGTACTGTTCATTTGGAAATATGTGGAATGTGTCATTTTGTCCAAAGCCCATTCAAATTAATTGACCCCTCCACTTCCAAGCATCCATTCGTAAGTGAATGTGATGGTTCCTTTTATCATAAAAACGACCTAAATAGTGGCTTAGTTAATGGTTGAGTATTATTGTTTATTTGCTTTGGTCAGATTTTATTATCTATCATCCCAAGTAATTAATACCATGTTTCTATGTTGACATTTTTATGATCGTATAGGGTTTTTCTCAATTGCATGAACAACCACACATGTATTCATATTCAACCAATAAAGATGTAGATGGAGGGCAATGATTAGTTAGGTTGAGCCAAATAATTGGGTGGCTGCTGAAATTGGTTGATTGATTGCTGAAAAAATGTGTGTATTGTTGTATGTTCTTATTTAACAAATGCTTGAACCTAGTTTGGAAAGATCGAACATAGGCAAAATGCCATTGTGATGTTTAGGATTTGTGTAGGATTTGTTAGAATCATGTGTAAGATTGGTCGTGTGTTTAGGATAATTATACCCATGTTGGTATGAATTTTGTTCAACTATGGTTTTGAGCAACATGTTCATTTTATTCTCTTATGTAAAGACAATTAATTGTAACCTGTTATGCTTATAGAAGTAAAATGCCTTAGATTAGGTTCTGCTTTATAGTAGCTGTCGATAAATAATGTTAATATTTTTCTTGCATGGTGTACAACAAGTTGAACTTTCCATTTAACAAAGGGATTCAACTTTGGCAGGTGGAAAAGAGTTTGCTAATGGGAATATTGGCTCTTTGACGGTTGAAGAAGAGTATTTTAATAGGAACATTTTATTTATGTTACATTACAATTTCAGAAATTGCTTTGTTTCCTTAGTAAGCACAATTGTCTTAGTAACTTTAAGGATTACACTCATACTATTATGATTAATATGTATACTCTGTTCAAGTTCTATATTCACATTTTAGTTGTTTAATAGTTTTCAATAAACCTTCAAAATGGTTTTCATCCATATTTGCATCGATATTGGTATATATATCTTATCTACACAAAAATGATATCATAACTATTGTGATTTATTCAACAAGAAGGGGAATTTCAATTTGCACATAATACATAAAAACTTGCTATATGCAAGGAAACAAAAAGACATTCATGTTTGGCCAATTGAAAGGCTTCTTTAATGAATTTGAAAGAAATACTTCTTCAATGAATTTGTTGTTAATGTAAAAGTTACTTCAGAAATAAGGCAGCAAATGCATACCATAAGAGTCCCATTCCAAACCACTAGGTTATATTCACCATAAGAATACATTACTATGAAAATTACAAGTAGGTGGATGAAATAATCAAAAGATAGAAATAAAAACAATAGAGTGACCAAAAGAAAAAAAAAAGAAATAAAAACAATAGAACATTCAAAACACAATTGAACATGCATGTGAGAGATATACCAACATTCGAAACAAATTATATGAATCAACAAGTGTAATGATGGACTCAAGACAGGATTCGCATGCAAGTTGTAAACCAAAGACCAACAACTTTGAAATTCCATTTCATTTGAATCTCAGAAAGATTTGAAAAGGCCAGTTGTAATCACTATGTCACTCCAAAATCATTTTGCCAAAACCTAGTAGATTGATCATGTGAAATGCAATGAAGTGATAATAATTGGACTTAATTTCTTGTATCGTTTATAATGTTCAATTACTAATTATTCATATAAATCCCCAACAATGACAATATTTATTGAATAAACTTATCAAAGCACATATTTATTGAATTTTGAAATTTAATAAGTCAATTCAAATATTACAAAAAAAAAAACAAAATGCTAAATAAACCTAACTAAACCATAAAGTAAAATTAAGTAACTTCCAAAAAGTTTGACTTCCTCAAGGTACTTCTCAACAATCAATATTGAGTAAATCAAACAAGTAGAAGCAATAAGAGTTCTATTTCCACTAAAAAGACGACGCATTTTTAATCATCGTAACACATTTTCCTTTGACTATGGTCCTGAATTTTTTAGTGTCTGCCAGTAAGTTCCAACTTTAGCTTCCAATAACTTTTTGCATTCATTATAGTCTCCCACTAACAAGTTCATTCTACTTCTTACTCAAACTGACCCCTCTTTCAGTTGCAGTCATTTAAATGGAATTGGATAGCATGGTAGCTATTACTATTTGTTTAATGAAGAAAAATATATATAAAAAAAATTATATGGAATTGTCTCACACTCACCACCGTTATGATTTTTCTTGGCTTGAAGACATCACCCATTTTCACCCAATCAAATACCTATGTTCAAATTTGATGCCTTTGAGATAGAGTAGATGTTGCTCATCAACTTTTACATAAACGGTAAAATTTTCAAATTTTCCATACCTTTGTCCATAATTTGGAATGCCTCTACTTTCAATTATTTCCCAATTACCAATGTTCGTTTTCCCATTCAAGTAATTGGGTGGGTAGGCATTAGTTACATGGTATTGACTAAGGCTTTGGACCATATAATTGGGAAATAATCAATCATAATTAACATTAATATGAATCATTGAGAGGAAAAAAATAACCCATCTCCATCTTACCACAGTTCTTATTGTGTCCCTTCTTGGTTCTATTAGGAATGTTGGTAAATATGAATCTAATTGATGAATCTTTTGTTCCTCAACATAAACTACTACCAAATACTAATGTTCTTCAATTTCCTCTATTGGGACATAAATTTGCCAAAAATATCAAATTTTATTTTTAACATATCATATTACATAAAGTTATATGTACATTAGAAAATTTCTTTTAACTTTGAATT
This sequence comes from Sesbania bispinosa, assembly GCA_026901365.1. Classification (NCBI taxonomy): domain Eukaryota; kingdom Viridiplantae; phylum Streptophyta; class Magnoliopsida; order Fabales; family Fabaceae; genus Sesbania; species Sesbania bispinosa. The sequence goes on along the minus strand of QLOH01000972.1, from coordinate 47,270 downwards.
CTTACGAATTTCAAGTCCTCAAATGGATGCATCAACTTTCTTGCATATGTAAGTTGAAGATCCTCAATGGTATTTCCTTTCATCGTATCAACCTGCACAAAATGAGAGGTTTATAAGTGATAATACCAATGAAAACTATCCCTTTAACCGAATTTTAACATTTATATAGAATAAATCCAATTTTTTGTGCTTATGTTACAACAATTACATCTGTAATGATGGATTGTTTTTAATAAATGCAAGACGTACCTCAATGAATAGGGGAAGGTACCATATTGTCCTAGTGGACACATGATGTTGCTTCCATGTCCTCTTTATTACCATCATTTGCATTACCTATCCATATAAATACTTAGTGTGCGAAACATGAGTGCCCATATTTTCAAAATCGGTGCATGTATTTAATGAAATTAAACATATACTCGAGCTTTGTGCAAATTCTCTGCCCAAAACACAAGCAAAGGAATTCATTTCTTCTCCCTTGTATGTTCCCCATGGTGAACACCATCTCGCTTAAAATATAAGTCAAAGACATTCGAGTGATAAATGATATCTTTAATTGGAGACACCGAAAAATGTCACAAATTTACGATATACACTATTACTTGAATTTTGTACATCATTGAAGACATATTCATAAACTTTGAGTTGTGTAGTTATAAGTCTCATGTTAACAGCTGGCATAAACTTTCACCGTGAACCCTAATTCACACAAAATTATTACATTGTTATATAAAACTCAACATTTGATAGGTGCTTGTATATGAATTATATCTCAGGCAGTATTTGACCAATAGGTTTATACATATTTTTCTTGCCATTGTGACCCATTTGTCCTTCCATGATTTACTTCAAGATTGCACCTTGACTCGATGGTTGCTGGTTTTTCTCATGTTTGGTGCAGGTTCAACTTTCATCATTTTACTCGATATGCCAATTGGAGGAAGGGAAGGTCCCTTTTTGTCAACATTGGTTTGTTGTCCACATGAAACATAACACAATTAATTACATCAAACCAATGAATTGATAATATTATTGTGTGACATGTATATTAGAGTACAAGACATACCTTTGACAAGATAGATTACGGCAGAATTGCAAGGCTACCATGTTCTCAACTCCTCTACCTTTGTTAAACACTTCTTTTGAGTGTTGAGTTGATTTACCAACCTTGGTGAACTCCATTTTTGGAGGTGGGTCATATTTGGGGGGAAGTTTTCAATCTTTTGTACATTTGACCAACGAAAGCCTTTAGAACTATCAATAATAATATTATGGGTTAAATATGTTTTTGATCCCTAAACTTTCACCTAAATTTGGGTTTGGTCCCTAATCTTTTTTTTTTCATTGTTTTTGGTCCCTAACATTTTCAAATCATTGAAATTAGTCCCTGTCGTCACCCCTATATTTAACAGAGTTTACGGCAGAGACTAATTTCAATGATTTGAAAATATTAGGGGACCAAAAACAACGAAAAACAAATATTATGGACCAAATCCAAATTCGGTTTGGTCCCTAAACTTTCACCTGAATTTGGTTTTGGTCCCTAATCTATATTTTTCATTGTTTTTGGTCCCTAACATTTTCAAATCATTGAAATTAGTCCCTGCCATATACTCCTATATTTAACCGAGTTGACGACAGGGACTAATTTCAATGATTTGAAAACGCTAAGGACCAAAATCAACGAAAAAAAGATTAAGGACCAAAACCAAATTCGGGTGAAAGTTTAGGGACCAAAAACATATGTAACCCTAATATTATTTATCGCCTTTATGTTATCACAAGGTTTTGCAACGGAATTTGAATCAACTCCTTTTCTTTTACTAAATGATTTGTCACCATTATACCACTTGTCTCCTTGCGGTGAACCCACTGCACCAACTTGTAGGCCTTCATTGTTGTTCATTCTCACGTGTCTCTTCACATACCACGATGTCTCCAGGTTAGTCATCTTATTCAAAATAAGTTCATTTACTTTGTTCATATTTTATAAACGTGAAGACCTTTGCTGAATATGACAAAACCACTTATGTTATAAAATGTTCAATAGAATGAGTAGAAAATGAGAATGATGCATAAATTGTGTTCAAAGTGAATTTAAATACCTTATCCAAATTATTCACATGCAACAAAAAACTCTGCAAAGAACAAAACCATATATAATTCAAAACTAGTTTTGTTACATTGTATGAATATATTTTTCTAAGCCACTGAATTCTTAAATAAAAGATAGAAATTGCAAAAAATTTTAAACATTCTAGAGGTAGAAAACTTGCACCATAAGCTTGACACTAAAATGAAAAAAAAATAAAAAAAGTTATGGAGAAGAAGAAGAAAAACTTACGTCCAATAATTGATGCATTGGCTGCAAGAAATTACATGTGTATTTGTTTCAACTTTCTACCATGGTTGATATATGTTATAGAATTTTTTACCTCATGTTGAAATGAATTATATATTCTATTATCATTAAATGAGGTTTGAAAACAGGATAACCTTTCTCCCTTGAAAATAGGATAACCTTTCTCCCTTTCAAGTTATAATGGGACAAAAATAGTTACAAATTATATCAAATTGAAGTAAACATGTTTTATATTTATGCTTTTATTCTTGACATATAATACAAACAAAAAAAGAGGTGTAAAAAATCAAGGGGGAATTGAATAAAGACTATTAACCATTGACAATAACAACATAATAATAACGGGAAGGAAAATGATAATGCTAATTGTGTTTAACGCATTGAACCTACAAAGACTCCATCACATCCTGAAGCATATATCCTTTCTTTTCCATGCAACCTCCTTGTGTGATATTAGATTCTGATGATTTCTTTTCCTGTGTCAAAGGTTGGGTATGATATATATTATTTTCAATAATTATCAAACCAAATAATATATAAAATGACATTGGAAGGAAATTCTTATTGCGGATTGAGATTCATTAAAGTCTTCAACTTTCACGTGTGGTGGATCATTGGCCCTTGATTTTCTTCATTTGTCTTGTTCCATGAACGTAAAGCATACTTATTGTAAACCATGTGAGTTATCAGTTTCAGTAAAGCATAAAGTTGGAATGAATACCAACCTCAACATGATATTAGGAGATTGAACATTTACACCCGCCAATTCTGAAGTTTCCATGAACTCAGTCATTGAAAAACATGCAACACAAAGTGATGTCAATGAGGATATCAAGCAATTATAAATAAGGAAACACTAACCATTGGGTAACGTATAAAACCAATTACCACCTTATCAACATAACTAACAAATAAACTAGACAAGCAAAGGTTTTTAAAATCTCATTAATCTGAAATTCAAATTTTAAAAATTCAATCTTATCAACTTTTTTTGTTTTAACGAAATCTTATCAAGTGTTGTGATAACCTTTTTTTTAAATAAGATAGAAATTACTGGTCTTAGCACTTTAAAATATTTAAACAAGATTATATTCAAGATATTAAGTGTAAAAAGGATTTCAATAACAAATGTAGTTTGACAATAAATTTTGAGCGTCACCAGGCACTCATGTACTTCTATACTTGAAACTTTAAACCAACATTGGTTTATCGTAGGGAGAAATATTCAACCAAATACAAATTAAAGAAAGAAAGAATGGAATTTAATGGGAATAACTGTAGAAACCACAGGAAACACTAGAAGGGGGGTTGAATAGTGTTTTATAATTTCAAACTGATTTTAGGAAAACCTTTCCCAAGCAAAACTTTTTCACAAATAATTTGGGCAACTTGCTGAAACTGGGAGTTAAGGTACTTGCTGAAGTTGCTTCAGCAGGTCCAATAAAACAGTTTTGGAAACTTGTTTTCAAATACGTTTGAATTCGTTTTCAGTTTCAACTTATAAAACCTTATACTCAGAACCCTCCAAGTTAGTTTAAATCAAATTTAAAGAGATAAGGGCAAGAGAAAACTTAGCCACAAAATTTATATTGGTTCACCCACTACCACTGTGAGCTACGTCCAGTCCCAATGCCAAACCAGCAAAGGAATTTCCACTATCTGAACAGGTACAAGTATTCTTTTTCAGTCAAGCCTCTTCGGACTCTACAACACCAAGTATTCTTTTACAGTCAAGTCTCTCCAGGCTCTAAACCAAGTATTGTTTTTCCACAAGCCTCTCCAGGCTCAGCAACAAGTATTCTTTATTGCTCCAAGCCTCTCCAGGCTCTCAGACACTTAATAGTGTTTACAATTGAAATTTGTTTAAGTTACAGAACCAAACTAGTTCCTAACTCAAACTGAAATGAACTTGTACAAAATAACTGAGTAAAACTCAAGATATATGAAATTTGAGTACAATGTATCAGAAAATAAGCAGCACAAAATTTTGTAGCGTTTTTGGCTTGAAATTATGTATTCTCTCCTGTTGTCTCACACACTTGAAATCCTTCACGAAGCTTTATATAGACTTGGGATAGAATTCGTTGAAGATTGCTTGATATCACCATTGTGAAATAACATTAAATGTTGTTAGAACCATTGAGACAATCTCCAAAAAGCTTCTGACTTTGAGCAGTGCAGGTGTGCAGACCTTGATACAGTTCTGACACATTTGCAGATACTATGTTATAGCAGTTTCCCTTTTCAGGTAAGTTGATTTGAAATCTTAAAAGGGATTCTATAATCTTCCTTAAATGAAACAAACTTGCAGAATATGTTGAGAATGTATTAAAGTCTTGAGCAGAAAGCCTTCTGACTTTAGTCAAATGCCACGTAGAAGGTCTTCAGCAGGTCTTCTTGATTTAGGATGTACATCTCTTCAGAGGGTTGAATAACTTTAGCAGGTTCTTCTCCTTTAGAAGGTTGTACCACTTTAGAGGGTTTCTCCTTCAGAGAGTTGCTGAAACATATGAAATACCCTTAAGAGAATTTTGTACTTTTTGTCAGCATACTTTAACCAAATTTGTTACTCATTAAAAATTAGGGTTATGAGACTTAAACATTATTAATCACTTAATAATATTTTGAGACTCAACAATAACTCATCTCTCGTCACTGTAAATTGTGGTAGTGACAACAAGCACCACCTGCAAAGCTCGCAGTCACGACATGACGTTGTTGTAGGGAAGGAGACAACACGACAATATTGTAGCAACGTCAAAGCTTGTAACGTCCTAATTCTGGAAACACAGGATTTATGCCCGTTAGAGACATAAGTCCCAAATTTAGAGAATTATTTTTCATGACGTTAACAATATTGATAAAACATGATAAAGATTGGTTTAACTAATCCAACGTTTAATTAAACATAATCTGAGTAGTTAAATACATCACAATAATATGGATATTACAATACATGTGTCCTAACAAAAGAAACTCCCAACATGGGCAACACATGTACTAAATATCCATCAAAAGAATATACATGTCCATGTTTAACAAAATAGAAACTAAATAAATACAGCTCCATAAGCTAGATGTATCAACAAACTCCAACAGCTTTTTGGCCCTCAACGACCAGCTTGGGCAGGGTCCTGAGGATTTAAAATGTAAACCCACAAACATGTGGTGAGACTAATGGCTTAGTGAGAAAAGCTAAACATACAGGTGTAGGAATACAAGAAAATGATATGCAAAACACAAACATGTTATTGAAGATGAAATTTTCATCACATGAACAATAATAACTTGAAGCTTGACTTGACATGAATTGCTAACCCATCAGTAGGGGTCTTATTACTTTCCTAAAGCTAGACCCGATCACAGACCACAAGGGATATCCCCCTTGGGGACTTATAGTCACTGCCATTACCTGAAGGCCGAAACCACATCTTAAACATTTAACCTGATGGTCCTAGACCCGTGATGGTCGAAGCCCACATGAAACCCTTGATTCTTGATTTACTTGATAACACGATACATTAGTGGTTTTACTTGAAGTTAACATAAATCATGAAAGTACATTTGCATTGTGCGAACCCATATAACATGAAGCTCCCATAGTCCTTCAAACCCCCATGATATCAAACCCTAAATTAGAATATCGTTTTCAACATAAAAGCCTAGGTAGAGGGAATAACTAGGGCACATAACAAACATTTCACAATAATCATGCCAACTAACTCATTCACAAGCAAGGAAGAATGAATAGGAGAGAATAGGGTTCATAGGGGAGTTCTCACACAAGATGGGGTGGAGTGTGTGAGCCATTCTCACTTGGAAGTAACCAAAGAAGAGGAATAGGTGAGGTGGTAGGGGTGAGGATGAGAAAAATCTTCTTCTCTTCTCTTTCTCCAAGTTGGGCGCCATTCCTCTCTCTAGAATCCTCTCTCTAGGTGTAATAAATGAAGTATTAATGAGGGTCAAACCCTAGAAATTCTGTTTTTAAAAAACCAGATTCGCGTATTCTCGCTCAAGCGAGGCTTTCTCGCTTGAGTGAGAATACTGAGTGCTTTCTATTTTCGCATTCTCGCTTAAGAGAGGATATTCTCGCTTGAGCGAGGCAAAGTCAGAGCAAACTCTGAATTTGGGGCAATTTCACTCAAACAAGCTGAATTTCGCTTGAGCGAGGATTATCTAGAGAATAACCATGGAAATTCCCCTCAATTTCACTCAAGTAAGAGACTTCTCTCTTTAGCGAGAAAACCAGAAACTACAATCCCCTATTTTGCTGGTAGATTTGCCCAAGAGAGGGTACTCTCGCTTGACCGAGATTGCTGCAGAATGGGATTCCAATTTTCCATCTCAAGCCCTATTCATGACTTTTTACCCTCTTTTCCTAGTTCCTTTTATAAAAATACCCTTCTAACCCTATTTGAATTTTGAAATCATTTTATAATATTTGGGATGTTACAACTCTACCCACTTAAATTGACTTTGTCCTCACAATTAAGTTATTAAGCATTACCTCATAAAACTAACTCGGGATACTGAGCTCGGACATCGTCCTCCTTCTCCCACGTGGCCTTCTATGGAGACTGACCCTCCCAAATCACCTTCACCAATAGAATTGACCTATTCCTTAGGGTTTTGACGCTTCGGTCAACAATCTGTGTAGGTCTCGCTGGAACCGTCAAATCCTCTGTTAATTGCACCGACTCAAAACTAATAATGTGTGAAGGATCATAAATATACTTTATGAGCTGAGAGACATGAATACATCATGAAGATTGGACAAGTGAGGAGGTATGGCTATTCTGTAGGCTACAGGACCAATCCTCAACAGGATTTGGAAAGGACCAGTGTATCTAGGAATGAGCTTTTCGGCCCTGATGGCCCTTCCTATGCCTGTGACAGGGGTGACTTTGAGAAAAACATGATCTCCTTCCTTGAACTCTAGATCTTTTCTCCTCTTATCGACTAAACTCTTTTGCCTACTTTGAGCAGCTAGGAGTTTCTCCCTAATGACCTTAATCTTATCTGAGGTCTCCTAGACCAACTCCGGCCCCAAGAGGTTTCTCACACCCACCTCATACCAACACAAGGAAGACCTACACCTCCTCCCATACAAAGCCTCATAAGGTGCCATGCATATGCTATTATGGAAGTTGTTGTTATAGGAGAACTCTATCAATGGTAAGTATATATCCCAACTCCCTTGTTTCTCAAACACACAAGCCCTAAGCATGTCCTCTAAGGTCTGAATGGTCCTCTCAGATTAGCCATCAGTCTGAGGACGGTAACCTGTGCTAAAACTCAACTTAGTCCCAAAGGCCAGATGGAGGGCTCTCCAAAACCTAAAGGTGAACCTTGGATCCTTATTTGAGACCATGCTAGAGGGTACCCCATGGAGCTTACAATCACCTTGATGTACATGTTTGCTAACTTGTTCAAGGAGTAGGTAGCTCTGATGTGTAGGAAATGAGCTGAATTGGTTAACCTATCGACAATGACCCAGATCGCGTCATGTCCAATTGGGACTCTAGGTATTCCCATCACAAAATCCATGTTTATTCCCTCCTATTTCCACATAGGTAACTCTAGAGGCTGCAATGGTCATGATGGTGTTTTTATGCTTTATTTTAACATGTTGACACACTAGACATCTAGAGACAAACTCAGCTATCTCTCTCTTCATGCCTTCCCACCAAAACATCTTCCTAAGATCTTGTACATCTTGTTCGCACTAGGATGCACCGAGAACTTGCTATTATGAGCCTCCTTTAAGATATCCTGCCTAAGGCTACCCCCTTAGGGACACACACTCTCCCTTAGAAGAGTAGCATCCCATCACCTGCCTCAGAGAACCCTGGTTGATCCCTCCTAACTTAGAGCTCTGGGTCCGAGCTTTGAGCCACCCTAATCCTGGACCTTAACTCATTGGATACCTTTAGCCGGTGCAAACTCAAGTTGTGACACCCTTCTACCCCAAATACTAATACAATCATCAAATTGAAATATAAGGAAAAATTATAGTCAACTTCGAGGTAAAAAGGTTCACAATCCTCCTTTAAACAAATACTTAATCCAAATCAAACTAAATTTCCTTTAAAGTAAAATGAAGGTTTTCAAACTAAATTATCAACATAATAAAAATACATCTTGGCCATGCACGACCCTTAAAAATAATCTTCCTAAATCACTACATATGAAAATGAAAGGAAATAAACTCCTAAACACTAAGCCCCGATGTCACACATATCAGAGCGAGACCCTGTCCCTTCAAAATTCGACACATTGAGTGCCATCTTCATCACCTATAAAAACCACAGAAGAGTATGATGAGGAAAAGAATACATACATATACATGCAATACAGAAGGCTACCCTTATTCCCACCCATCACCATACATATCATCATTCATCTCAATCCGCACTCATTATATTCAGCACATTAACCCATCACCATACATATCATCATTCATCTCCATCCAATACATATCATCATTCATCTCCATCCACACTCTTTACATTCAGCACATTAATTTCAAATAAATATATAATTCACACTTCTCAAACAATCATAAAATGACAAGTATGCTCACTCTATGCTCATGCACAATGCCTCTTCCTAAGAGTCATGATTTGGAACTCCGCACAATGGGCGCACCTCATCAATCCCCTTAGTTGTTACCAATGATGGCCCTACTGTTAAATGCCCCCTTGGCCGATAGGTTGCACCCCCTCTATGGGCCCGTGCAAAGACACTCGCTCCCTCCCACCATCACCCATCTCTTATGGGCTAGGTGAGTCGCATTGTAAAACACTCCCTCTTGGAGTTATGCATCGGATGTCTCCCATCATGGTCTCCACCCTGCTCGTCGCCCCCTCTTTGGGCTAGGGTATTTTTAGCCACGTCTGGCTACTCATGTATCTCATGCGTCTCATACATCATATGTTCATGCTCAATGCATCATCATTTCACATATCTCTCACACAATCTCTATGCTCAATGCATCATCATCATTTCACATATATCTGATACAATATGTATGCTCAATGCATCATCATCATTTCACATACATCTCATACAATCTCTTCTATTCTAATAACTCCACATCACATAAGGAATATTATAAACATAGAACATCACATAAGATACTCACACCACAATACTTCATGCCACAGTTAATACACTCTATACATCCAATTCAATAAATCAATTCCACAACGATTCATATAATTAACACCATATAAGTAAGAGATCACAACATCACATAAGCAACACTCTCTAAACTCATTTTTGGCCTGGTAATCGATTACCGGACAGCTGTAATCGATTACCAGAAACCTCTGGTGCCAATTTACACTCTGGTAATCGATTACAAGCCCCTTGTAATCGATTACCAGCAGCTAAAATTTACCCACCGCTGCCCAGAAGGCCCTGTAATCAATTACAGTCTGCTGTAATCGATTATCGACGACTCGAGAACGACTGTACCTGCAATTTTTACCCCTTTTCAAACCTCTCTTCAATCCCTACTTAAATCTTTAAGTCCCTAACTCAATTAGACTCGTTTTACCGATTAAAATCAATCAATTCATCAATTATATCAATAGATTACAGTTAAATCAACAATCAAATCAATTTATGGAATCTCTATCCCAAATCCTAATTTGACCCCTTTCGAAAATCTCGCTTCCTACTCTCAATTCCAACAAGAACATGACAGTAATCATCACAACAATTACGAATTTCATCATATTACAGACAATTCATCATTCATAATTTAAAATTTAAGAATCCTATAGGGACTTATGGTTACCCTCACTACCCAAGCACTCCAGCATACACATATAGTAGCACCTTCTCCCCCTCGTACCTTAGGAATGACGATCAAGAACGGTTGGCAGAACTCCCTTGATGATCTACTCTGCGGCACCTTCTCCTTATGGAGTCGCTTCTCTCCTCCCTAGGGTTTGGTTATCTGATGTTTTTGAAAAGGATAGGGTGAAATAGATGACCCCTCTCTTTTTAACTATCTAATTGGGATGGGCCTACACCAACCCACTCATCCCCCTTTTTTAATTAAATATTATTATTCGTAATCAAGATAATAATAATAATACAATTATTCCTCCATTTTATTTTATTTTATCTGTTCTAGAAATTTTAGGATGTTACAATTCTCCCCTCCTAAAAGAAAATTCGTCCTCGAATTTTCCTGAGATAAACAACTCCGGAAAAGACTCCTCTCCACAGGTTGACCAAAGACAACTGCTTTATCAGCACATTTCAATAGGACATGGTTGGAAGATAACCAGTCCATACCAAATAATAAAAACATAATGAAAACAAATGTCTATTGTTGTATAATTCAATAGGACATCGTTTCTACCTAGGGATGGCACTCGCCCGGGGCAGGGGCGGGGAGTACCTCCCCACTTCCCGTCCCCACCTCTCAATTATCTCCCCATCCCCACCCTCATTCCCTGTCTCGGGGCAATATTTCCCCCATCCCCATTCCCCATATCCCCACGGGGATCCCCATAACTAGATTAATTATTAAAGAAAATGCTAAAAGTCAATTATATATATGTATATAGATAAGGATAATTTTGTTATTTTAATTATTTATGGATCTTGTGAGGCAAAGAGCATGATCTCATCCTATCCCCAAATATACTTGGAGTGATTTTCCATACTCGTCCCTATTCTTATAGTGGAAAAATCTCCAAACACAAAGTTCTAAATGAGGTAGGTCATATAACGATCCTAAAATCATATGGGAAATTGTCAATCTTACGCACATTAATTATTTTACATATGTTAGGGGCGGGGCAGGGACCCTACGGGGCGGGGGTAATGATCCCCACCCCCATCCCCAAATATGCTTCGGGGGAAATTTTATCCCCGTCCCCATCCCCACAGTGAAAAATTCCCCAATCTCGGGTCCCCAAATGGAGCAGTCCCCACGGATATCCCCAAACTCGGTTAGAAATTTCCATCTCTATTTCTACCTCCTCCAGACATCACTTTTCTGATTCACAGAAAAGTAGAATAATCAAACAAATAGTTAGATCACAACAATATATTTCACTCAATCAACACCACAAGTTAGCACCACGAAAACACAACAAACACATAACTCAAGGTCGGTGAACCGTCCTGCTCTGATACCACTAAATGTGACACCCTTCTACCCCAAATACTAATACAATCATCAAATTGAAATATAAGGAAAAATTATAGTCAACTTCGAGGTAAAAAGGTTCACAATCCTCCTTTAAACAAATACTTAATCCAAATCAAACTAAATTTCCTTTAAAGTAAAATGAAGGTTTTAAAACTAAATTATCAACATAATAAAAATACGTCTTGGCCATGCACGACCCTTAAAAATAATCTTCCTAAATCACTACATATGAAAATGAAAGGAAATAAACTCCTAAACACTAAGCCCCGATGTCACATATATCAGAGCGAGACCCTGTCCCTTCAAAATTCGGCACATTGAGTGCCATCTTCATCACCTATAAAAACCACAGAAGTGTACGGTGAGGAAAAGAATACATACATATACATGCAATACAGAAGGCTACCCTTATTCCCACCCATCACCATACATATCATCATTCATCTCAATCCACACTCATTATATTCAGCACATTAACCCATCACCATGCATATCATCATTCATCTCCATCCACACTATTTACATTCAGCACATTAATTTCACACAAATATATAATTCACACTTCTCAAACAATCATAAAATGACAAGTATGCTCACTCTATGCTCATGCACAATGCCTCTTCCTAAGAGTCATGATTTGGAACTCCGCACAATGGGCGCACCTCATCAATCCCCTTAGTTGTTACCAATGATGGCCCTACCGTTAAATGCCCTCTTGGCCGATAGGTTGCACCCCCTCTATGGACCCGTGCAAAGACACTCGCTCCCTCCCACCATCACCCACCTCTTATGGGCTAGGTGAGTCGCATTGTAAAACACTCCCTCTTGGAGTTATGCATCGGATGTCTCCCATCATGGTCTCCACCCTGCTCGTCGCCCCCTCTTTGGGCTAGGGTATTTTTAGCCACGTCTGGATACTCATGTATCTCATGCATCTCATACATCATATGCTCATGCTCAATGCATCATCATCATTTTACATATCTCTCACAAAATCTCTATGCTCAATGCATCATCATCATTTCACATATATCTCATCCAATCTCTTTGCTCAATGCATCATCATCATTTCACATACATCTCATACAATATCTTCTACTCTAATCACTCCACATCACATAAGGAATATTATAAACATAGAACATCACATAAGATACTCACACCATAATACTTCATGCCACAGTTAATACACTCTATACATCCAATTCAATCAATTAATTCCACAACGATTCATATAATTAACACCATATAAGTAAGAGATCACAACATCACATAAGCAACACTCTCTAAACTCATTTTTGGCCTGGTAATCGATTACCAGACAGCTGTAATCGATTACCAGAAACCTCTGGTGCCAATTTACACTCTAGTAATTGATTACCAGCAGCTAAAATTTACCCACCGCTGCCCAGAAGGCTCTGTAATCGATTACAGTCTGCTGTAATCGATTACCGGCGACTCGAGAACGACTGTACCTGCGATTTTTACCCCTTTTCAACCCTTTCTTCAATCCCTACTCAAATCTTTAAGTCCCTAACTCAATTAGACTCGTTTTTTACCGATTAAAATCAATCAATTCATCAATTATATAAATAGATTACAGTTAAATCAACAATCAAATCAATTTATGAAATCTCTCTCCCAAATTCTAATTTGACCCCTTTCGACAATCTCGCTTCCTACTCTCAATTCCAACAAGAACATGACAGTAATCATCACAACAATCACGAATTTCATCATATTACAGACAATTCATCATTCATAATTTAAAATTTAAGAATCCTAGAGGGATTTATGGGGTCCCTCACTACCCAAGCACTCCAGCATACACATATAGCAGCACCCCTTCCCCCCCCCCCCCCCGTACCTTAGGAATGACGATCAAGAACGGTTGGCAGAACTCCCTTGATGATATACTCTGCGGCACCTTCTCCTTATGGAGTCACTTCTCTCCTCCCTAGGGTTTGGTTATCTGACGTTTTTGAAAAGGATAGGGTGAAATAGATAACCCCTCTCTTTTTAACTATCTAATTGGGTCGGGCCTACACCAACCCACCCACCCCCTTTTTAATTAAATATTATTATGTAATAAAGATAATAATACTATTATTCCTCCCTTTTATTTTATTTTATCTGTTCTAGAAATTTTAGGATGTTACACAAGTGGTTTGAGCCAACATTCACACGCAAGCTCAGATCCCTAAACTCCTCTATCAACTCCAGCTCATGAACCATTATCAGGGATGCATGCAGGGATTTCCTGCTCAGGGCATCAGCTACCACATTGGTCTTGCTCGAGTGATACTTCAACTCAGTCATAATCCTTGAGGAACTCTATCCACCGCCTCTGCCTCGTGTTAAGCTCCTTTTGGTCAAAAAGGTACTTAAGGCTCTTATGGTCACTAAAAACATCAAACCTCACTCCATATAGGTGATGCCTCCAAATCTTGAGCGCGAACACCACGCCTGCTAGCTCTAGGTCATGGGTAGGATAGTTTCCTCATGGGGTCTAAGCTGTATAGAGGCGTAGGCTACTACCCTCCTATCCTACATCAAAACACAATATAGACCCTTCCCAGAAGCATCATTATAGACCTCAAAGGTCTTCAGCGAGTCAGGTAACACTGACACTAGAGCTGTGGTCAACCTCTCCTTGAGCTCCGAAAAACTCTTCTCATACTTTTCATCCCACACGAAGGCTTTTCCCTTATGGGTCAGCCTAGTGAGAGGTAACACTAGCTGGGAAAAAACCCTTAATGAATCTCCGGTAGTACCCTGCTAAGCCTAAAAAGCTCCTAGTCTCAGTTATAGTCTTGGGCCTCTCCCACTCTAATACGACTTCTATCTTAGCAGGATCTACCGACACCCCCTCTCAGGAGATCACATGGCCTAGGAAATGTACTCTATCCATCCAAAATTCACATTTCTCGGGGTTGCAAAAAGTCTCTTTTCTCTCAAGACCCCGAGGACTACTCTCAAGTGGTGCTCATGTTCTTCTAGGGTTTGGGAGTAGATAAGGATGTTATCAATGAATACGACAACAAACTTATCCAAAAAGGGCTGGAAGATCCGATTAATATAGTCCATGAACATCGCAAGAGCATTGGTTAAGCCAAACGACATCACCAAATACTCGTAGTGTCCATACCTAGTCCTAAAGGTAGTCTTAGGTATATCCCCACCCTTAATTTTGATCTGATGATAACCCGACCTCAAATTTATCTTAGAGAAAACAGACGCTCCCTAAGTTGATCATAATTATAATAATAAATTATTAAATTTAACATTTTAAATAATATGATAATTTAGAAGTATCTCAACATTTAAACTATATAAATGAATATAATAATTTTAAGGATTTAATTGGTGTATACTATTAGTGTAAAGATTTTACACAGACATCCAATGGTGTGTCGCCACATAATTTAATGAATATGACACCTCATGTGTTATTAAATTTTATAAATGATGTGGCAGCACATCATTAGATGTTTGTATAAAATTTCTTTATACTGACTGTGTATATATATTACACTCTAATTTAAAATATGTATCAAATATTAATTGTTGAATAGTGTGATTGTAATAATTAATTTTTATAAATTAATAATTCAAATTCAAAATACTTTTCTATAAATATATAAGTTTAAATTAGACTCTTAATTCAAACTAATTATATACATAATTCAAACTAGTTATACTATAATATTTACATATCTAATTTAAAATATTCATTTGAAATCCAACATATATTTCATATTTTAATATACTTAATTGTTATTAAAATTTGATATATATATATATATATATTAAGATGTATATTTAAAAAATATTAATTGTAAAAAAATAGATTTTTTTTTTTTTTGTAATGCATGATTAATTTAGATTGGATTAGAATTTAAAAATTCAAATAGGATTTCAATTTAGATAATTTTGGCTTATACAAAGTTCAACTCTCAATAAGATAATTTTAAATTATTATTTGATGATATGTTATAATTAAGTAAATTTAAAATCATAATAAGAAGAATATAGATTTATATTAAAAATAATAATTAAAATATAAAATAATAGGATAAGATTTTGAATTTTAATAAATTTTAAAAATATGGATTAACATTTAAAAATTCATATAGGATTTCTGGATTTTAATATATTATATAAATTTGAGACCTCACATTAGAAAGTGAGACACTCACTCACTCTACTCTCCCTCTCAATAATTTTCTATCTTTTCTCTCTTTTCTCATTTCATTATATTATCTCTGGTCCTATTTATAAGAATCTTTTGGAGAGTTTTTCTTGGTCCTTATTATAAAAACTTTTTAGATTGTTCACTGTATTAATTTTTATTATAAATTTATTTTTAATTATATAAAAATATTATGTGATTTAATATATTAGTTTTAAGTCATGTTTAATTTTTCACAAAAAAAAAAGTTTGTGTAAAATTTAATGTTAAAATTTATGCTTATTTGCATTTTTTATCTCGCTTGTTTCCCTAGTTTGCAATTTCGGTCCCCAAGATTTTTTTTGACAAATTTGATCCCTTATTTTTAAATTTTGTAAATGTGGTACAGCTATTAAGCGCTCGTTTGTTTTAGCGTTACTACAGTACAAAATCATAGTTTCGCAAAATTGAATTTAAATCACTTTCGTCCAACATGTTTCGTAAAACGTGCATCACTCATCAACCATTAATTTCTAGAAACAATTATACTCAACTGTAAACCAAATAGACACTGAGTTTTCATCTAAGTTAACAGTTTTTGCTGACATAGAACCTATGTTGATGATGTGGTTGCTACGATAGTTTGATGACATGTAAATAATAGTTAATTTAATATTTTATTATTAACCTTTTTAAATTATATTTATTTATTTTGAAAATTTTATGTGACATTGCTCATTTTTCAAAATGACTACTTAATTTAAAAATATTAATAATAAAAAATTTAAATTATTTTTTATTAGCATGTTATCAAAATTACTAGCAATCACATCATAAATAGGTTCCACGTGAATAAAAATTACTTACTTGGATGAAATTAGGATACTAAATTTGTCAAAAAAAAAAAAAATCTTGGAGACGGAAATTGCAAACCGCAAAAACTAGGGTACTAAAAATGCATAAAATCAAATATTTATTTAAATGGAAAGGGAGGGTAGGATAGGGACATGAGTAGGGATGGCAATCTTGTACTGCATGTAGGAATCCCCATGGGGACTGCCCCATATGGGGACATGAGGATGAGGAATTTTTCCCGTGGGGATGAGGATGTGGACTAAAATACCCCCGAGACAGATTTGGGGATGAGGACGGAGATCATGCTCCCTGCCCCGCGGGGTCCGTGCCCCACCACATATATATAATTTTTTTTATTTATATGATATATATACTGTACTATAATATGATATATATAATTTCTATTTTATATTATCCTAATTTATAATTTAAAATTGAATTTCTAATTTTTTTATATTATTTTTACTATTTTTATTTTTTATATTATATTATTATTTTATTTTTATAATTATGGGGTCCTCATGAGGATGTGGGGGATGGGGATGGGGATGAAGGAGAAAATTATCCTGAGATGGGGATTAAAAATGAGGACCGGGATAAAATGAGAAGGTGGGAACGGGGAGCGGGAAGGTATTGCTCGCCACGCGCGGTGCCATAAGCATGAGTAACTTTTCAAAGGTTCTTAAATTTATAAAATTCAAAGTTGATTCACCAAAATGACTTTCCAAGTCAAACTTTCCTAGCAAAACTTTCCTACTGTCCTTCACAGAATCTAGCATGGAAACTTTACTATCAACCAATTCAAGTCTTTCCTGTGCTTTCCATTTCTCTGGTTTTCTTTTCTCACCTTCTTGTAAATTCATAGGTATCTTCGTCAGTCATCACAGTTGAACATTTCCCACAAACCCCTCTAAAAAAAAGGCCCACAAGCATCAAAAGACAGAGAGATCAAGCTCCCTTATGCAAAGTCAAGCTCAAAACAAAGCACAGAACTTTTTGAACTTTGAAGCCATGGATGAGAAAGTAGACTGGTCTGTACTTCCCACAGAACTATGGCCCCAGATCGGAAAATCTCTTGAGAATCAGATCGATGTTCTCAGATTTCGCAGTGTCTCTGAGTCTTGTCGATCTTCCATTCCTCCCTCTCATCCAAATTCTCCTTCTTTTCCTATGCTAATTCCTCACCCCTTCAACCACTCCATAGACACTTACCTTAACCAAGCCACCATTTATCGTATTGAACCAAGTGATGGAAGAAGGCCCCACTTCAATTTAGAGCCTTTGGCACCTTCTTATTCTTCCAAAGGGTGGTTGATTAAGGTGGAAGAATCAAAGAATCTTCCTTTGAGATTGTTGAGTCCAATCTCTGACCGCAAAATCTCGCACCCTCATGGCACTTCTAAGATTTGGAACTTGTTGGACTATAGGGTCATTGAGATATGCAAATCATATACTATTCAAAACACTCTGAGTTTCTCTGCTGTTGTGAGCAAAGTTGTGTTCTTTCCTAACTCTCCTTGGACTGGTGTTGAGGATTGTGTGGCTTGTTGTATCTTTCTAGAAGGAAAATTGGGGTTGATGAAACATGGGGATGATAAATGGACCCTTGTGGATGACAGGAATTTCTACTATGATGATGTTATTGTGTTTAAGGGTCAGTTTTATGTCACTGATAGGTGGGGAACAATTTCATGGGTTGATACCTCTTCCTTGAAGTTGATACAATTTTCACCTCCCTTATGTGGTTTTGGGAGCAAGAAGCATTTGGTGGAGTCATGTGAGAGTCTTTATGTTGTTGATAGCTACTATGAAAGTGAACCCAGAAGAAGAAACTATGTCGGACCCCCTTTTAGGGATGCTATTGTGGAATGTTTCAAGGTTTATAAGTTGGATGAAGAGTGGGGAACATGGGTTGATGTGAAAAACTTGAAGGATAGAGCTTTCATTTTGGGTAAGAGTTGTAGTTTCTCTGTTTCAGCTAAAGAATTAAATGGATATCAAGAGAATTGCATATACTTCACAGGTATCTTTGATGTTCATATGTACAACTTAGAAGATCGCAGCATCCGTACCATTGATTTTGATCCTTGCATTAAGAAGTCTATCTATGTGGGCTCACCCATCTTTGCTGAGAATTTGAGGACATAACCAGATTTGAAATAGAATTTAAGGGTATGCTTCAATTTCTCTTCCTTTCTCTGTATCTGTCTTCGTAACTTGGTTTCCATTTATCATTTGAGCATAACTTGTTTCTTAATTAGGTGATTTTCATTGAACTTTCCATTTATTTATGATTCCATCAATGTCTTCAAAAGTTGGTTGACTTGAGTAATTCTTGGGCGAGTACTACTTGTGTAAGTACATGATATATTAAAATAATAATATAAAGAACATCAAAAGTTGTGATGAAATTATTTTAATATTGTATATATTTTTTGATTGGTTGTAATGTGTTCATGTAACCATTGACACTTAAAGAAAGCTCTTTTATTTATGCAGTTTGAGCTGCAACAATAATAAGTTCATTCAATCAAAACGTAGAGAATATCAATACTTGCTTATGGCATGAAATTAGATACTGTACAAATACTTAAGGCTAATTTGATCACTTCTCATTGAACAGTTAAAAGCCTCCATGTGAAGAAGGACACCTCTCCTGAAGAAGTGCAGAATGCAAACAGACTACTACTAATTGGTATAAAATTAGAGACTTATCAGTGTCACAAGTTAGTTGAAATGAAAAACTCGACTCACTGGATAACGTTTATTCTCCACGATCTGCCCATTTCACTTTGAAACAAGGCAAGAATCAAGAACATAGTAGTGATATTTGTTACACTACCACTATGTGAGATTGGATTTCTTTTAATGATCAGCTAGATTGGGTTGTGTAATTTAGGGATTGATGCCTATGTACATAAACATTGTATCTCTTTACTTGTGATGTTGCTACAATCAAGATGTTTCTGTCTTGGTTCTTGATCAGTTGAGAATTTAGTTTTCAACTCATAATAAATTTTATACTGCTGGAACTTCCCTTGCTAGGTTTCCTACTAAATTAGATTAACAAGTCCCAATATATATATATATATATATATATATATATATATATATATACATTCAAATTATAAATAAAGAGATTTTTTGGAATATAATTAAACTTAATTTATACAAGTGTAATTGAACAACAATATGTGATATTCATTGAGATTTTTTTAAATATAATTACTAATGGTTAAAAAATATTCAAAATATTAAGAATTTAAAACTATTCAATAAAAATAATTAAAAAACGTATAGTTTCCTAATAGGCAGTAAGCATTAAAATATCTTTCAATTATCAATTAGTTTTATAAATTATTAAAAATTTAACAATTTTTAAAATATTTTTTAAAGATAACTAAATAAATTAAAGGGTAAAATAATATTTTAGTCCCTATAAAATACTCGAGTTTTGATTTTCGTACCTAGAAAATTTTTATTTTTTATTTCATCCTTATAAAATATTTATCCTATTTTTTTAGTCCCTATGTTGATTCTATTGTTAATTGTGGATATGTCGAACGCTCATAATAGTCAACAATGCTTCAGAAATACCCTAACACATTATATAAGTGTGTTGGCTTCCTTAAACTCATTTAGAAAGTCAAATTTCATGGTCAGTTTGTATAAGAGTGTGTTTGGTAAAACTAACTGAAAGCTGAAAAGCTCCCTGAAAGTTTTAAGCTAGCTGAAAACTGAAAAGCTATTGAATGTGTTTGGTAAAACTAGCTGAAAGTGGTAAAATGACATTTAGAGTGTGTTTGGCTTGTCATTTCAGCTAGCTGAAATTTGAAAATAGTAGTTGAAACCATTAAAACCGTGTTTGGGAAGGTAGTTTTTTTTTTGTAGCTACAAGTTTTTCTTAAAAAGCTACTTGGGGTAGCTTTTTTAAAAAAACTCCAATTTTTAGCTATTAGCTGAAAATTAGTTACAAGTTTAACCCTCAATCACCCTACTTATCATTATTTAATAATTAATGTTGTCCTTAAATGTCATTTTACCATTTTCAACTGGTTTTACCAAACACATTCAATAAATTTTTAGCTTTCAGTTAGCTTTAAGCTTTCAGCTAGCTTTTCAGTTAGTTTTACCAAACACACTATTAAGGACAACATTAATTATTAAATAATGATAAGTCGGGATGGTTGAAAACTAAACTTGTAATTAATTTTCAGCTAGTAGCTGAAAATTGGAGCTTTTTTAAAAAAACTACCCCAAGTAGCTTTTTAAGAAAAGTTTGTAGCTACTCAAAAAAGCTACTTTCCCAAACACTGCTGAAATGGTTTCAGCTACTATTTTCAACTTTCAACTAGCTGAAAATGGCAAGCCAAACACACTCTAAGTGACTATTTGGGGTGGCTTATTTTGGACTTTACTTCTCCTTATAAAAAAAAATTAGGCCAAAAAAAACTTTTAAAAAAACTCTAAAATATTAAAAGCAATTTTTTTTATAGAGGAAAAAAGAGCTCATTAGAAAGCTAATTTTAGCTTGCACGGAGCTTATTCTAAAGTTATCCACTTTCGATTGTCAGGGCACCGTATTCTTAACCATTTTTGTCTCCAATTTGCCAATATACTTCCAGAGCCGCACGTCTTTATATTTTGGAAGGCTATTATAACTTATGAATAATATAATATGACTTTATATTTTGGGGTATGAAAGATACTGTAATTTAACGAGTTCTTAATAATTTTATAAATTTTTCAGGGAATCAAAATTAGATGATATTATTAAATTTTATTTATTTTAAAATTTCATTAATTACCAATATTAAATTTTATAAATACATACTCTTTTATCAGGGTGGGCCTGAGGGGGAGATCGGTAAAACAATATCTTTAGGTCTCCCCTGTTACAAGGCCTCAATTTATATATATATATATATATATATATATATATATTAAAATTAAGGGTAAAATATCTTCCTTATTTAATGTTATCTTTCCTTCAAATCAAATCTTTGCAATATCCTGCAAAAATCAGCAATATTTTCCATCAAAATAGCATCAAATTCAAATCTCAGATTAATAAATACGATTTATCTAATATTTAATAAAAAGGGATTAAACTAGGGCAAAATTACCATTTTATCCTTGATAAGTGAACTAAAAAGTGCTCTAATTTATCAACTAATTTTCACTTATCAAAATACCCCCCAACTTAACTTCTTGCTTGTCCTCAAGCAAGAGACCTCTTTGCAATCAAAAATCAATTCTATTCCCAGTGTATTTCTAACAATTAAAACAAATTCAAGAAACTATTCATCAACTTCTGGCTAAGTAGGAGTCACTTTCCAAACATAAGAAAAACTCAGGATCAAGGGATGTTACCAATCATCAATCAGAATAGAAATACAAACATCAATCAAACTTCTCAAAAATAGCAATCAAAGCAGTAAGTGATAAATCAAGGAAATCTCTCATTCTTACGGGTAAGTGTTTCCCTCAATCTTATTCACCACTGTTAAACAACTAGAATTGATAGTCGTTTCCAAGATCTGAACCTGCAAGCAGTTAATATGGATCAAAAGGCCTTTCTTAGGTTGTAATGAGGCTGGGCTATCAAGAAATCATGGTTTTTCTGGATATTCAAGGAACACTTTGAATAGAGAGCATCTTGTGATTGTGCTTGGGACTTCTCTCAATTCACCTGGTCATTCTTGAATGGTCACCCTTTTTCAGCTTGGCCTCATTGTTTGAAGTAATATTCCCCCAACTTATTCAATTCCACACTTTTGTGCAGATTTTTTTTGACATAAACAATAACATAGAGAATTTATTTGTGGGGGAGTATCCTTCTTTGTGATTTCTTGTGTCTTCTCTTTGAATCTCTTTGACCTTTCACTTCACCAACCTCTTGTCCCATGTTGTTGTGGTGCACCTTGATCTCTATCCCAAGTGTTAAGGGACAGGTTACATTCAATGAATATGGTTAGGGTGCATCCAAGGAAATATTCAAGGCTCAAATGGGCAAGCAATAAACGGAAAACCTTTATCAGGGTTGGTTATTTGGCACTGAGCACAGTATTATAATCACGCTGCAAACTTTCTTCAATTCCTCATTTATCCACTTGATCTTTTTCTGATCTTGCCTTTGCTTGATTGGTTTCCCTTATTTCCCTTTTCTGGCTTGATTTTGTATTTATTTGAACTTGAATTCAAATTGGGGAAAGTTATCCACATGATTCTTTGTTTAAATGGTTGTTGATCTCATCTTTATTTTTTCCTCATTTAAACTTCAAATCTGCAAACAATCTCCCCATTTAATGCTATTTTCTCTTCTATTTCAAATCTTCCATAAATCTGCACAAATTAACAGATTTCTAATCAAAATAGCATCAAATTCAAATTCAAACCAAATAATTACAATTATTACAATTATTCATAAAAAGGGATTATTTTGGGGCATAAATCATTATTTTAGCATTGATAAGTGTAATATAAACATAGGAAAATATCACATAATTTACACTTATCAAATACCCCCCCAACTTAACTTCTTGCTTGTCCTCAAGCAAGATACCTTTTGCAATGAAAATCAAATCACCCTCATGTACAATTCTCATAAACAACTACAAGGAAAAAATTACATCATCTCTTTGTTAGGCAGAAGTCACTTTCCAAATATAAAAAAAATTAGAATCAAAAGATGTTACCAATCCTCAATCAAAAACAGAACACAATCAACAATTGAACATTTTCAAAAGTAACAATTAAAGCAATAAATGATAAACCAAGGAATTTCACTCATGCTCACGGGTATTGTTTCCCTCAATGGTCAATAGAGATCAAAAGGTATTTCTTTGGTTGTAATGAGGTTGGGCTATCAAGGATCATGGTTTTTCTGGATAAACAATGAACACTTGGAACAGAGAACATCTTTTGATGTTGCTTGACTTGAATTTCTCTCCTTCCACCATCTCATTCTTGATTTTTCTCATTTTTGTAGGCCTCTTTCTTTGTTTGAAATTGCACTCCCCCAACTTATTCAATTTATTCATTTTTTTCTTTTTGATTTTTGGGGGAGTGATCTTCTTTTTTGCTTTCATGTACCTGCTTTTTGAATTTTAATTCACCAACCTTTTCTTCCCATTGTCTCCACTTGCACCTTGCTCTCTATCCCAAATGTGTAAGGGACAAGATATAAATATAAATTTTGGCTTGGGTGCACAAGAATAATCATTAAGGCTTAAATGGGTTGCCAAAAATTGGAAAAATTAAATCAAGGGTTGGCTTTTTGGTACTAAGCAAATATGTTGAAAACAAAAAATTGCCTTTGTCACTTTCATATTTTCCATAAGCAGAATAAGATCCAAAAACTCAATCAATAAAAATTGACAACCAGCGGTGAAAAACTCTCAATTCAAGTGTTTGGGCTCTCAACTCACTGGTTTCTTGGCTAAATTCCTTGATAAAGCACTTACTGGTTTTAATTAACTACCCTGATAGGTTCTCCTGTGAAGTATCCTAATTCTAACTGATTATGGAATTAATCACAAAACCCTTTCTTCTTCCCTAATCTAGTTAGTTAAACTGCCTAATTTCAGAAATTTTGAAAAAAAATTCCCTTTACTTCCTAATTCCTAAATCCTAAAAATTTTAAAAATCATAAAAATTGAAATGAAAAATAAACAAAAATCCTAATTAACTAAAAAAAATTAATCTTATAAAAGAAAATAGAAAATAAAAGAACGAAAAGAAAGAAAAACACCAGTGTCAATCTTCATCCTCTGTATCCTGTAAGTCCTTGTCCTTTTCTCCAGCTGCTGCTGCTTCACCTCCCCCTGGAAGAATAGGCCTGTCCCCAGGCTACTGCTATAATATCCGGAACTCTTCAAACAACATGCCTGGGTATGGGTCTTGCAGCAGCCTGTGCACTCTTGAATCTCATGGGATCATATTTTCTTATCCTTTTCCTCATGCCTTCTCCTCGTGAGCTAAAGCCGCGGGAAAGACTAGCAATTTAATCCTAGGCAACTGAAAAGTCAAATAACAACAATTAGTTGCTAAAAACACATTTATTTTAATGATGCCTTATTGCAAATACCAATTCATGAAGAACATGGAAGCCTATCATTAACCAATTTGCATGCATAAATAATTACTCTCTTCACAACAAAATTTCACTGCACTTGGTAATGTCTTCCTAAAAATAAAATATACTCATTTGTTTTGCAAGCATTCAATCAATCCATGGAAAGTGAAAGTAAATTTTTTTTAAAGAATTAGAGCATAACACTTTCAAATTCAATAACTCACAAAACAAAGAGCATTCCAATCAAGCAAATTGTTCTTCATATTCCACACAGCCAAAGATAGCAATAATCAACAATATTCATAATCCTAAAGTTGCTATCATAAATTGCAAATCATAAAAACAGAGTAGATGAAGATTTCAATTGGTAAAAATTAGAGAAAAAATGCATGAAATTTGAAAGTTTCAAAATTGATTGAAGTTTGTGAGTGGAAAAATTGAAAAGAAAAGCTTAGGAAGTAGAGAAACAGTACATGAGAAAACAGAAGATTTTTAAAATTTCGTACTGTTGCGCTTCACCTGCGCTCAGCGCAAGTGAAGCGCAGAAAACAGTGACTAAAATTGTAATTTTATGCTTCTCCTGCGCTTGGCGCAAGTGAAGCGCATAAAACAGAATGAGATTTTTCAATTTTCAGTCACGTTTTCTGCTACTTCCTATTGTTTAAAAATTTTATTTTCCACAAACTTATTCCAATCAATTTTGAAATTTCCTAAATCCTAAAAAAGTGAAAAATCCTAATTAACAACAAGAATATAAAACAAACTAAAATTAATTAAAAACTTTAAAAATCTCTGGATTGCCTCCCAGAAAGCACTTGTTTAACGTCTGATAGCTCGACGCCTGCTCTGTCAAGGTGGCTGAAACTGAAATCTTTTGGTGAGCTTGTAAGCTGCACCCTTCCTTTCTTTGGCCAATAAACCTCCCCATAATCTTGCCTTGGAGAAACCTGTAGTGTGAAATGACTTTGACCATTTGGGCTTCTTTCTGGAATTAGACCATGCCCCTGACTCCCTTGGCTTGATTTTCCATTTCTTCATTATCTTTCTCTCATGTGCATGAGTCTTCTTTTTCTGAAGCTTTGATGATTCACAATTGATTGCTCTTAATTTCCTTGCTTCGCAGGGGTCTTTGATATGAAACACACCTGACCACTTGATCTTCAATCTGGCTCTGGGCTCTGAATTTGATTCTATCTTGATCTTTCTTCTCTTTGCCCTGTTCTGGTCAATGTGATTGCAGGCCTTTCTTTTATGGGGTCTGGAAGGATTATCACTTGCACCATGTCTTTCTTAATCTTCCTTTGAAGGACTGGTTGGATAAGGCAAGGTCTTTGGTCTTGGTACCACTTCCCTTCCTTCCTCGGGCTTTGATTCACCATCTCCCTGTTCACTATTTTTCCTCATTTTCTTGATCTTTTTCATCATGTACACCCCCATATGTGTTGTTCTTCTCTTTCTCCTTTTCACAGTCAATCTCTTCTTCAGGCACCATCTTTTCTGTTTCATTCAATCCTCTCTTTCTTCTTCTACTTCTACTTCTGCTGCACCTTCTTTTTCTTCCTTTTCTTCAGCCAGATTGTCATTGATTTCCTCCCCTATCAGCTGAACAATATCATTGCACTGCTCTTCAGGGTTGAGTAGTGCATTTGCTGAAAATTGTTTGTTCCAACATTTGGTCATATTTTCTATCTCATCTAGTACGAGGTTAGCGGGTAGTCCTGCTCTTTCACAATACAGCTGAAATTGTATAAATTCGTCCCACTTGTCTTCAATAAAATCGTCCCTATCTGAATGGCTTGCTGAGATTTGTTCTGACTGTTGGTTGGCTCTTGTTTCTTTTAATTGCTCCAACAGGGGGTCAGTGTTTCTTCTTCGCTCTTTGCTCTCTTTCTGAATTGTGTATTGCTTCGATTGAATTCTTCCAAAAACTCATGAAATTTTGAGTCTCTTTGTTGATGAGAAGAGTAACTTTGCTGCTGTTGAAAAGAAGGTTGCACATGGAGTGAAGCATTATCTTGATGCCATCCAAAGTCTTTATTCTGGCTACTTCTCCATCCTTGTGAATTGTTTGCAAAGTTGTTGTTGTTGGAGAAATTGCCTGGTCTTCCTTGATTGCTCCTGTAGTTAACTTGCTCTTCTTGAATGCCTGGATAAGAGCAGTAACCATTGAGATGGTTACCTCCGCAAAAATCACAGATTAATTGTGGTGACTGGCTCGGATAAGACTGAACTTTTCTGCGGTGGCTGAAAAAGGTTAGCTAGCTACTTGTTGAGTGCTTCTAATGTCTGTATCAAACTCTTTTTTCTGCTCTGAGTTCATCTTCAAAAGTTTGATTATGGGATGAAACAGCATCTTGTTGCCACCCAAAATTTTGATTCTGGTAACTTCTCCAATCCTGTGAAAAATAGTTAGAATAATTATTGTAATTAGAGATGTTACCTTGATTTGATATGTGGGAGAAATATTTTGGCTCTTGCTGTCTAACATAATCTCCAAGGGTTCTTCTTGGTGGATTTTGATAATCTCCAAGTGTTCTTCTTGGTGTATTTTGTCATCTAGAAGCCATTCAACATTTACTTCACTTGGGGTGGTTGAACAGAGAGTGTTGAGATTGTCTCCTTGCCCTTTTTCTATCTCTCCTCCTGTTCCTTCTAGTTGTCCCTTCTATCAATTGATTTTGAGACACCTGTCTTCACAAGAGCACTATTCAAGAATCTCAAACAAATGTTAGCTCAGGAAGGTGGAACAAAATAAAAATAAATAAATATATTTATTTATTTATTATTTATTTTAAAAAAATAATTTTTTTCTAAAAAAAACAAAAAATAAAAATAATTTTTTTTAAATATCCTAAAATTCTAAGATAGAACTTGATAAAACCAAGTTTGAATTTGAATTATGATATACACTTATCCTAAAATCCTAAAATAACTCGAAGAGGATAAGTGTTGAAAATAAGATAAGACCAATTTGAATTTCAAATTTCAAATAATTTTTTTTAATTTTTAATTTTCTTTTAAGAAAAAATAATTTTTTTTGAAAAACGAAAATAAATTTAAAATAAAGGAAAATTAAAGATAAACTTAATAATTCGACCTCCCAAGGTTATACGAAGTGAAACACCGCTCCCCGGCAACGGCGCCAAAAATACTTAATGAAATTCTGGCAAGCGTACCAAAAGTTCAGCAGTATAATAGTAAGTATAAAGTATCGTATCCATAGGGAGCGGTTCACTTTGCAAGATTTTAGTGATCGAATTACCAAGTGAGCAACTTTTTAAGAGAATGATTAATCTGCGGAATTTAAATGGCAAAAAGAAAAGTAAGCAATAAAATAAGGGAAGATAGATTTACTTGGATTAGGATTGGACTTCGCTTCTTCGCACCCCTTATGTATGTGAATCCCTTCTTTTAATTATAAATTTGTTATTAATTATACCTTAGCCAAACTGAATTGATAAAACCCCGAGTCACCAGTAGCCTACCACTTAAAGATAATCCATACAGGCTCTCCCAAACGACAAATTACCCTCGGCTCATTAAGCTCTTAATTAATTAATTATTGTTCCGTTTGTTTGAATTGTCCATTAATTGTACTTCCCTATAAACACTCTTCATTCAAGGGCTGTCACTACCCCATCAATCATAAGACCCCGTTTATCCCTCACATACAATTAACTTTCAATTATGTTACTATCAATTAACTATATGTTCCTATAGATGCTCCTATGAACGGGCTGTCACTGACCAAAACAATTCAATCATCAGATTCCACCTATATTCCCATATAATTAACGAGTATTTTTAGCAATCGGAGGTTAGGTTTCCTATGTCTAGGCTCCCCTAAACTCTAATACTAGCCGGAAATCTCATTCTGTGTTATCCTGATCACTAGCCTACGACTCCGGCGCACACGCGGAAGTAATGCATTAAGAACATCATAAAAGTATCGATATAATTAAAAACAGGGATTTATAATTAAAAACAAGAGAATTCACATACACTTGGGGATTGAATCTACTACATCCAATCCTACTGGAGAGCTTAGATACTCATGGTAGCCATCACAAACCACTGAAGAATCTGTCACCTTCTTCAATCATTGTGCGTCTATCTTTCTATTCTATCCTCTCTCCTCTTCGTCGTACTGTGTTCTGTACAAAAGGTCCTATTTATAGACTGGGAAAACCTAACTTAAATCAGGAAGAGATCAATCTGTATTTGCATTTTAAAAAGCTGGTGCGTGACTTGCGCTTCACCTGCGCTAAGCGCAGATGAAGCGTGTCTCTCTGGAAGTTGCGCTCCACCTGCGTTAAGCGCAGGTGAAGCGTGAAACACGCTGCAGACTTTCTTCAATTTCTCATTTATCCACTTGATCTCTTTCTGATCTTGCCTTTGCTTGATTGGTTTCCCTTGTTTCCCTTTTCTGGCTTGATTTTGTATTTATTTGAACTTGAATTCAAATTGGGGAAAGTTATCCACAGGATCCTTTGTTTAAATGGCTGCTGATCTCATCTTTATTTTGTCCTCATTTAAACTTCAAATCTGCAAACAATCTCCCTATTTAATGCTATTTTCTCTTCTATTTCAAATCTTCCATAAATCTGCTCAAATTAACAGATTTCTAATCAAAATAACATCAAATTCAAATTCAAACCAAATAATTACAATTATTACAATTATTCATAAAAAAGGATTATTTTGGGGCATAAATCATTATTATAGCATTGATAAGTGTAATAAAAACATAGGAAAATATCACATAATTTACACTTATCACCAAGCTATATCTGGTGTGGTCCCTGAGTAAATCTGAATATGAAAGGATTCAGGGATGCATCTCTGCTAAAGATATATGGGATAAGCTGACATTATCAATCTATGAAGAGACTGAAGATGAAGGCTTCTTCTCAAAAGAATCTACTTCAGAAACAAAAGAGGATTCATCTGATGAAGAGAATCCATGTTTAATGGCAGATCAATCATCTTCAGAAGATCCTGATTCTAAGGTAACATCCTTAACTCTTCTAGATAAATATGATGATCTGGTTGATAGTTCCAAGGAACTTTTCAGAAAGTATAAGAAGCTCTCAAATGCATATGTTGCAATATGCAATGAAAACAAAAATCTTGAAAATGAGAATCTTATTCTCAAAGAAGGGTTTCAGGAAAAGGAGAACAGTAGTTCCAAAAGTCTACTTAAAGAAAAACAGAAACTTCAAGGACATATCAAGGAACTTACCAAAGACCTAGCCAACTTTACTGAAGGAACTAATAATCTTAACAGATTATTGGAAACTCAGAAAAGGTTAAATGATAAAAGAGGCTTAGGTTTCTCTGGGAAACTATCACCTCAATCATCAAATTCTAAGTTGCCTAAAAAGGCTAAGAAAAAGGTTGATGGGTGTACTCACTGTGATAAACATAGACTTTTTAAGTCTGCATCT
This sequence comes from Sesbania bispinosa, assembly GCA_026901365.1. NCBI lineage: Eukaryota > Viridiplantae > Streptophyta > Magnoliopsida > Fabales > Fabaceae > Sesbania > Sesbania bispinosa. The sequence continues at coordinate 17,180 of QLOH01000972.1, read as the reverse complement.
AAACAAAAAGAGAAACCCTTACCTGAAGCTGACCCAGGTGGACTCAAGAAATTATGGGTACCAAAAACCTTAATTATCTATCTTGCAGATGTGTTGAATAAATCAAAGAGAACTCCCAGATTCACTACTGAAGAATGGATGAGAGGAACTCTTGATGAAAAGAAGGTTTATGTCCCAAGAACATACAACATAAGTTGCCGAAATCATTCACATCATTTAAGCAATGTTGAATCTCAACAAACAAATCTCAAGTTCCTAAGTATCCCTTCTGGTAACATTGTTTATTATTGCAATTAGAATATCTGAGATTGAATTATTTGGTTGAAAAATCTATGAAAAATATGATGTGTATGACTCTCTGATATATGCATGAACTTTCTCAAATATGTGTGTCTTCTGGATATGTACTTGCTGAAATATATGAACTTGTTGAACACATATACTTTCTGAAATTGTCACTTGATGACGTGGTAACCCGAGACGGTTGGCTTTTCACCTATCCTCTGAAGTCTGCATGTTGCACGACTCCCCATGTCTGCGCAGCCAGTAACTGCCATCATTAATGCTATGTCTGGAGGCTATTTATAAAGCGCGTGTGAAGCTACACAATTACTCTCTTTTTGCCTTCCTACTCTCTGCAATCAGAAACTCTTTGTGCTCTCAAGTTTCAAGCTTTCTCAAACCCTACTCTGTACACTCAACTTTCTAAACTGTAATGGCTCCCAAGAAGAATGATGGTGCTTCATCAAAGGCTGGTGGGAAGATTGTCCCATCCAGGTGTGTCAACTTCAAAAACCTTGCTGAGAATGGTTTTGACCTCATTGATTACTTCACGTGAGCTAGATGGTTGCCATTCTTTGATGTTATCAACTGTGGATGGCATGAGGAGAGTGTGTTCGAGTTCTGGAGAAACATTAGGGTGGTGGAACATGAGAAAAGGGTCTATCTTGGTGCTACAGTGATGGGCAAGAACTTCCTATCAAGACTTCTACCATTGAGGAAGTTGCTGGAGTTAAAGCAGAAGGAGCCTCATTTTTCCCTGATTGGGAAATTTATCATGGTGGTGTGAAGAAGTACAACCAGATGTTGTTTTATGTTGAAAATCCCAAGAACCCTAAGGGAACTAGGTTGTTGCGTATACCCAGATTGCTGCTTGCTATCCTTGGATGTTGCATTATCCCCAAGGGAGGAGGAAAAGACCACATTTCCGATATGGAAAGGTTCTGTTTGAATCACTTGATGCAGAAAAAGAAGATCAACCTTCCATCGATCATTCTCTTTAGCATGATCAAGAGGGCTAAAGATTCTGCAGCAAATCTTCCTCACAACACCCTCATTATGAAGATTCTGATGCACTACAAGATTCCTCTGGAGGAGATGTTTGATCACAGGCCTCCAAGTTACTTTACTGCAACAACATTGAAGCAAATGGGGATCTCATTGAAGAAGCCTGCTGGTGATGTTGCTGAAACCAGTCAAAAGGCCCATGTTGCTGAGTTCCAAAAATCCATGCTGCAAATACTGGAAGAGGAACTACATGGAGACGTCGGAAAAGAGGAGTTCAAACCTGCTGAGGTTACTCCTGAGAAGAAGTTGGTGAAAAGAAAAAGAACCAAGATTTCTCAGAAGATTCTTACCCCTGTTGATCTTGAAAGGGTAAGAGAGGTGGAGGCATCATATCAAAAAGCCACTCCATCTGAAAATGTAGCTGAAGCAACCACACTAAAGAAACCTGAACCTGTTCAGAAGGTTCACAATGAACCTCCTGAAATTGTGGGTCAGGCTACTAAAGTTCCTGCTGAAGTTACTAAGCCTACCTTGACTCCCAAGGGATAGGCTGTGATGGATGAAGCTATTAGTGGAAGCTCTTCAGAACCACTCTATGTCAAGCCTCTAGCCTCAAAACAAGAAGAAAATGATAGAGCCTTAGCTGAAGCTGCTTAGAAGGCTATGATTGAAGATGAGGAGTTTGAAAAGGCTGCTGCAACAAGAAAAAAAAGACCTTCAAAGGCAGCAAGGTCTAAACACAGGAGATTTCTATCCCCTATAAGAGAAGAAGCTCCTGCTCAGATGATTACTAGGAGCAAATCCATCCCAAAAGATGATGCTGAGATTTTTCAAGAAGCATTGCAGCCTCAGAAGGTGTTGGACCTTAACAAGGAAAGGATTGTAAAGAGGCAAGTAAAACCAGCTTCACCCTTTGTTCTTTATGACCTTACAAAGACAAAGTTGTATAAGAGGAAGCTTCAGGAAACTGCTATGAAGCCCTTGCCTGCAGAAGAACCATACAAAAGAATAAAAGTTAACTTTGGGAACCTTGATCCCAATGACTTAGAAGATGATGTGAGTCCTTCTGAAGTACCAGTGAAGGTGGTAGAAGCTGCTACCATTGCTGATGTTGATGATTATAAGGTTGAAAAATATGTTGCTGTTGAGGAAGTCATCCAACCTGCTATTGAAAAGGGTCAAGAGGTTGCACCTGCTAACAAAACCATAGGTGAACCTACTGAAGATATAGTTGCTGAAGTATCAAGTGTTAATAAGGTTGTTGCACCTGCTGATAGTGAAAAGGTTGCAGAACCTCAGACTGATGATGCTATGGAGAGTGATCAAGATGTTGTTGTGATGGAACCCATCTCTGCTATTCTATTGAGAATTGAACCTGCTGAGGTTGATGATCCACCATCACCTAGTCATCAACCTCCATCACCTTTTAACTTTTATCTTAATGATGAGAGGTTGCCTAATCAACTGGCTCTTGTTCCTACCCTGTCCAGTTCTATTGACTGGGATTCCAGAGGAAGCTATGTTGACAAAGGAAATGGAAAATTTGTTTGGGAAGGTAATCTTACTCCAAGGGAGATGATGTGGAAGCCCAAGTCAAGGGATTATACTAGAAGGTCATCTTTTGACAAGACTATGCCTATAATTAGCTTTGATGACTTACTAAAGGCTACAAAATTTCCACACAAATTCCGTTTTTCTCCTGGTGCTCAAAGTAGAAGATTTCCTCTTTGCCCTAACCTATATGAAGAGTTGTTGTACTTCAAAGATCATCTGCCACTGCACAAGCATATTGGTCTGCATTTGGACTCTTTAGAGGATGCCAGATTAAGGAGATTGGCCAAGGCTTCAGGGGGAGCATCTGATCAGCTGGAGAAGATCAGATAAGGAGTGCAACCACCAATGCACTACTGGAAGAAGATTGATGTTGACTCACCTGACAATGTAAGGATACCTGCTGAAGATTGGATTCTGATCAGGCATCTAAACTTGGAAGCTGAGTTATACTCAAGGTACATTGCTGCAAAATTAAGATGGGTGCAGAGATTTCAAGCCTCCTAAACCACTCACCATGAAGCCCTCAACCAAAATCTACTGGCAACCAGACAGGATAGTGCCAAAGCTACCTTTTCTGAAGGTCCTGAAGATAAGAGGAAGGAACCAAAATTTTTTTCTACCTATATGGATCATCCAGAACCTTTCACCAGAAAAGAATGGGAAAGACTCCCTAAAGCTCTAGAAGCCTATGGGGTTTTGACCACACATACAAAGACGGGATGAGGGATTCAAACTGATATGAGAGGAAAAAAGAAGGGTCTTGCTCAGGAACCAAGTATGATTTTGCTGACTCAATGACTAAGAGCACCCTTTCTGTTCAGAAAGTCCATACCTGGTTTCTTGGAACTTTTCCTGGTTCCAAGCATGACTTAAATGAAGAATGGACTGTGCAGAAGTGGACTCCTGCAACTTACACTTGGTTAGTTGTCAAACCTGCTGATTATAGTTTTCCTGATGGTTTTGTGGAGATCACCTTTACCTGGAAGCATGTGTCTATTATCTACAAAGAGGTAGATCTGTCTGAAGTTCTTGAAATGAGAGAGAATGAGATCAAAAGGTTGAGAAGAAGAAACAATAGATTTCAAAGCTTAATGAGGCAATTGAATGTTGTTCCCTTTCGTCCTCATAATGAAGATTCCAAGCCCAAGCTTAAGGGAAACAACAATTTTTAATTTGCCAAGTTTCAGAAAGTTTGTGTGTTTACAAGTGTTCCTATGTTTTCTATACCTTCTGAACTTTTAATATGATCATGATATTTACTCACCGATTTGTCTACATGACTTTATTACTCATTCTCGCATTTACTTAGTTGCGTATGATATATATCTGAAATGAATGGAATTAATTGTTGTGTATGACTAAAATGAAGTGTTTGAATCAATTACTGTCTACCTACCCTGTATTTATTATTCTGTATGCATTTATTTCTTATGGTTGGTTTTACCTACCCTTTTGATTGATGACAAAAGGGGGAGATATAAACTAACAAAAATCTGAAGTATAAATGTTCTAAAAAATGAATTCACAACTTCAGGGGGAGTAAGACTTTCTGATTAAGTATCTGATAAAGGGAGATCTCTTAAACTCAACTTATTTTATTTTCCCTTCAGATATTTAATTAGTTTAAAACCAAATTTGTCATCATTAAAAAGGGGGAGAATGTCGATTTTTAAAATATTATTAAGAGATTAATAATGTTTAAGTCTCACAAATCCTAAGTTTTAATGAGTAACAAATCCGGTTAACATATGCTAAAAGTACAAAATCTCTTAAGGGTATTTCACATGTTTCAGCAACTCTCTGAAGGAGCAACCCTCTGAAGTGGTGCAACCTTCTGAAGGACAAGAACCTGATGAAAGCAATCAACCCTCTGAAGAGATATAATATCTGAATCAAAAAGATCTTCTGAAGACTCTCTATGAGGCATTTGACTAAAGTCAGAAGGCTTTCTGCTCAAGACTTTAAAGCATCATAAACGTCTTCTGTGAAGTTGGCTGAACGTCTCTAGAAGGGGGGGTTGAATAGAGACTTTCTGAATCTGTTCCTTGCAATTCCACACTAAAATTGATAGTTGAGATGTGCTCTCAAGTTTGTTAACTTGGAGTCTCTGTTAAGACAAGATGGAGTTTATCAATTTTGGTAAGATCTTTGTCTAGACTTAGTTTAAAGTCTTATCTTGATTATCAATTCAAACTGTATCTTTAGTTATCAAGCTGTATTAATTGATTCAAGATAAGCAAATATAAGAATAAGGTAAGAGACAAGAGACAAAGATCTTATCCTGGTTCACCCACTCCTTGGGCTACGTCCAGTCCCCACAACCTATGAGATTTTCCACTATTGACAAACCAGTCAATACAAGTATTCTTACAGCCTCTTCAGGACGTCTCACTCACACTAAGCCTAGGAACACTCCTATCTTAGCTAAGTCACAAGTATTCTTACAAGCCTCTTCAGGATGTACACACCTCACTCTAAGACTAGGCACACTCCTATCTTAGATGAGACAGGTTATAGATAGATGTTTGTGATAAGTCTAGCCTAAGCTCATACAAAGTATGGATATAAAAGTAAATGAGCTAGACTAGGGTCTCAACTCTGGTTACAGTATTGGAATGATATTCACAGAGAGGAGATGAAAGAGACAGATGTATGATCTCAAGATGAGATGTGTCTGTGCTCAGACAGCTGGTAGATACACTTGAGATGTCTGTTGAGATGTGATAAGATGCTTAATGATTTCACGGAAGTGTAGGCAGTCTCTCTCACTTCTAAGCTCTTGATAATGTCTCTTTTATATCAAGACTTGAGAAACTATCCGTTATATGGCCGTTACAGTCCGTTGGAGGGTACAACAATAGGCACAGTCTTTACAGTAGGCAGACAGCAACTTTTCAGTCTTTAAGGTACTGTGTCAGTGTCCTTGTGTCCTTGTTTGTCTTCATGCTGACTCTACTTGCTGTCTTCTCAGTTGAGCTTGAATTCTTGCTTCTGTTCAGAGTCTGACTTACTTTTCTTGCATCTGTGCTAAGATCTCATCCTTCTTCGTCTGACCTTGAGAGGACGTCTCAAGCTGTTCTTGCATCTCAAGCTGAACTTGCATCTGTTCATGGCTTGCATCTCAAGATGTGCTTGAGTCTCTTTTAGTTCTAAGTCTTCTTGCATCTTAGCTGGGTCCTCATCTGATCATGAGACGACATCTGAACATACAAATCTTGCATCTCATGCTGTGTTGATTTTGAAGTGTTTCTCATAGTCTTAGCCATAAGCTTTGGTTGCACAACATCTGTTCTGATTCAGATTATGTCTTAATCAGTGAAGCTCTTGTGAATTCTGATCTTTTGTTACTTTGCTTGTATCCTTGCTTTCTCAAGTGGATTAAAGGTCATTTCTATCTTTATGTATTCCTGTAACAACTTTAGATGTAGAAAGTCTCTGCCACACTTGAACACACAGTTAGTGACACAAGATGCATCTCATCTGGATATTTAAACTTACTCAGTTTGTCATATTAAAAACTTCTTTAGGGTGAGCTTGTCTCAACAATCTCCCCCTTTTTTATGATGGCAAACTGTAAGTTATATATCTGATGAGATTAGTGAAAGAGAGATGCATGTATGATTTTACTTTTCTTAAGATGTGCAAACTCTTGTTAAACAGAAGTAATGTAAGGAGAAGAGCTCCCCCTGAGTCATAGACTATTTTTCTGTTATGTTTTGTCTTAAGACTTAGTGTTTGAAATTTTGATTAAGATATTTAAGTGAACTGAACAAGGATATACTGCAATCATAGAGAGTCACTTCCATTAATCAAAAAGATAATTATAGAGGATTACATTCACAAAAGATGCCACTGCATCTCATCAAAGTTCTGTGAAGAGATGCAAACTGCATCTCTAACTAAGCATAACTAATCCTCATAGACTGAAATTAAAAAAAAAATCCTAACACAGACTCTCATTAGATATCTAAACCAACTCTCCCCATTTTGACATTATCAAAACAAGAATACTAGCTAAGCTAGGATGAGTGGGAAGAGGATGAGTCTGAATCAGGTCTTGATGGGCGCAACACAGTCTAAGGTATATCAGGCAGAGGAGGCAAATTGGAAAGATGAAGGTTCATCTTCCTGTGAAATTCATTCGATGCATGCATTGCTTGCAGGACTGTGTCAATCCTGAAAGAATGGCCTCTTGCCTCTTCTTGTGGTGCTTCAGCTTCTTGAGAATCTTCTTCTGATTCTGCTCAATTCTTGCTTGGAGGCTCTGGTATTGTTGTTGTTGTTCCTCTTGTAATTGGTTCAGAAAAGTATTGATTGAATTGGACATATGAGTAGGAATGGATGGTTCAGATGAGGGTGCCTTAGCTGGCTCAGGTCTGTCAGTGGGAGGTGCAGACTGATCATATTTAGGTTGTGGTGAGTTGAGCAGGATGGTCTCAACAAAGAATTTTCCAGGAGTGGGAAATGAAGTAGGGATGGAGTAAGTTGGTTGTGGACTTACTGGAGTAGCTTGTTGAGTGGTGGTGACTTCCACTGTCTCATGCTCAAGTTGCTGCTGCTCTAGAGCTGTCTCATGGCTTGAGGCAGTGGTATCCTTCTCCAAGCTGACCAAGGTCTCAGCAACTATTTTGCTCACAGGAGAGACTTCTTCTGTGATAATTTCTGGTGGAGGAGAGTGTGGAGGTGACTGATGTTGGGGTGAGTGGACCAAGGTCTCTTCTGCATTCAGAATCTCTTCTTCTTCAGTAACAGGTGCTTCTTTTTCAGTCATGGCCATATCCCCTTCAAGTTGTGCTTCTTCTTCTTCTTCATTTCTTATTTCTTCTTCTTCTACCACTTTTTTAGGCTGTGGCTCATCTCCAGCAGGAGTCTGTCCAGCTTGAGTAGACGACTCAGACTTGGACTTCTTTTTCTTCCTCTCAGTCTCTGTAGAGATGGATGGTTGAACTTTTCTTTTCTTTTCTTTGACAGGGATCTCAGATCCTTCTTGAGATCCCTCAATAGCTTACTTTGAGGCCTTCTTCTTCTTTTTCTTTTTGGCTTCAGACATCTTGGAAGAAGGAGAAGCCTGTGTTGTGGTAGGTACAGCAGGAGTGGAGTCAGTTAAGGGAAAAGTGGGGGAAGGAATAGACTTACCATCTAGACCAAGAGACTTGAGATTCTTGTTGCCAATATATCCAGGTCTCTCTTCAGACTTCTCACAGCTGCTGAAGTCAACTTTGAAATGCTTCATGATGATGGTGGTGAGCATCCCAAATGGAAGAGAGGCATTGATCTTGGAGTTGTGGAAGGCATGCTCCATGTGCCTTAGGATGAGGAATGGAAGGTTGAGAGGAATCCCATGCTTTGGATGGTACATCACCATCAGGTCTTGGTGATAAACTTTGTTGAAGGTGCCAGCTCTTGGCATGATGCACTTGGCCACCAAGTGAAACAGAAATTTTCCAAATGGGTTAAGAGATGAGGCAACATCTGTGATGAGTCCACCTTTAAAGAGGGAGGTACCAACATTGGCTGAAGGAATTCCAATGTTATCCCACCAATTCTCCTCATGGTACAACCTGTTTCCAGTCACAGGTGCTTGAATGATGGTTCCTAGGGTCTCTTCAGTCAGCTCAATATGGATTCCTTTGATGTCAGAGATGATGTGGGGTTGTTCCTCTGAAGATCCATTAGCTTTGTAACAAGCAGCATAGAAGGCTCTGGTCATCTTGGGGAAGACATAATCTGTCATGGTCAAATAGTCTTGCCATCCCTGTTTCTTCAGATAAGGGCTCAGGTCCCACCCTTCATCTTTCAACTCTTGGGTAGAGATGACTCTTCCCACTATAATCCTCTTCTTAGAGAATCTCTTGGTATATTTTTCTTCAACCTCACTATTAGAGAAGAGGTCAGATTGAAATGAAATTTTCTTTCCCTCTGGAACCTTCTCTTTTCCTTTCTTTGAAGATTCGGCTTAAGTTAGGTCAATGTGGATAGGGGATCTTGGTACTGAAGTCTGGGCTACTTGGCAAGCAATTCTTTGGGATTTCATGCGAGGAGGTAAATGAGTGCTTCTCTTGGAGGATGTGGATTTTGAGGATGGTGAAGGCTGTGTAGGTTGAGTGGTTTGAGACGGCTCTGTTTCAGTGCTGGGTTGTGGCGATGGAGAACGAGACAGGGTCTCTTGGCTGGAGTGAATGCTCAAGGATTTTGATTGCTCAGAGGAAGACATTTTGTCTGGAGAAGATGAGGATGATGATTTATCAGAGTAAGGAAGTTTCAAGGTTGTGAACTTGATTCGCATTTGAGAGAAAAGGGGAGAACAGGAAGTGAGTTTGGAGTGAGAGATGAGACTTAAATAGTCTTCAGAAAAAAGAGGAAGGAAAGAGAGAGACGTAATAACTTCTCGTTAGTGGGGAGTTATTATGGCAGTTGTGGGAGGTTGGCTCTTCTTTTTATAGGCTAACGGCTAGTTTTGCCAGTTAGTGGGCAGTTACTAACCGTTGAGCAACGGCTCAATCCTTCAGTTTTGGTACATGGAAACGTCTCAATAATTTCATGAGACGTTGGTTGAGATGAATCATGAGACACGTCTGGTGACAGATGCGTCTGAACCTACGTCTCTTTACAGACGACACTTGAGTCTCATCTCTGGTGAGACTTTAATCATATAGCCCATAGTAGAGCTGGTCTCAACTAACTATTTTATTCAAGAGAACACATATTTAGCAATTTTAGATTCTCATTGAATCTTTATTCAACTAAAGGCTTTGTAAAGATGTCAGCTAGCTGATTTTAGTATCTACAAGATTAGTTCAATGTTTCCTTTTTGCACATGATCTCTTATACAATGATGTTTGATATCAATGTGTTTGGACCTAGAATGATGTACAGGGTTCTTAGCAAGATTTATGGCACTAGTATTGTCACAATAAATAGGAATTTTAGAGTACCTGACTGCATAATCTTGCAATTGAGATTTGATCCACAGAACTTGAGTGCAGCATGCAGCTGCTGAGACATACTCAGCCTCTGTTGTAGATAAGGCAATAGTGTTTTGCTTTTTACATGACCAGGAGATAAGGCACTTTCCTAGGAATTGACAAGATCCACTGGTGCTCTTTCTGTCTATCTTATCTCCAGCAAAGTCAGCATCACTATAACCTATGAGATCAAAACTCTTTCCCTTCTCATACCATAGGCCAAGATTAGTGGTTCCAATCAAGTATCTAAATATTCTTTTTGCAGAAGTGAGATGATATTCTTTGGGATTAGATTGGTATCTTGCACATATTCCTATAGCAAACTGAATATCTGGTCTGCTGGATGTTAAATACATAAGGGAACCAATCATACCTCTGTACAGTTTGTCTGATACTGCTTTTCCATCTTCATCTTGATCAATCCGAGTTGAGGGGTGCATAGGAGTTTTCATTGGTCTTGCCTCACTCATTTTGAACTTGCTGAGAAGATCTCTTGTGTATTTTTCTTGACTAATGAATATCCCATCAGTTAACTGTTTGATTGGAGCCCCAAGAAAGATCTTAGCTCACCCATCATACTCATCTCAAACTCTCCCTGCATGAGACTTGAGAACTCTTGACATAAAGATTCATTAGTTGATCCAAAGATAATGTCATCAACATAAATTTGAACAATTAATAAATCTTTGCTAATTTCTTTCTTAAATAAAGTAGTATCAATCTTACCCCTTATAAAATCATTTTAATTAAAAATGAGCTTAACCTGTCATACCAAGCTCTTGGAGCTTGCTTGAGACCATATAGAGCTTTGGATAGCTTAAGCACATGTTCTGGATGGTCAGGGTCTTCAAACCCAGGGGGTTGCCTTACATAGACTTCTTCCTCTATGACCCCATTTAGGAATGCACTTTTTACATCCATTTGATATAATTTGAAGTTTTTGAAGGCTGCAAAGGCTAGTAGGATCCTGATAGCTTCAAGTCTTGCCACTGGTGCAAAGGTCTCAGCATAATCTATTCCTTCTTGTTGATTAAACCCTTGAGCCACCAATCTGGCTTTGTTTCTCATTACTTGACCTTTTTCATTTAGCTTATTTATAAAGACCCATTTGGTTCCAATTATGGTTTGATGAGATTGTGGAGGAACCAGATTCCAGACCTTGCTTTTCTCAAACTGATTTAATTCATCTTCCATGGCCTTAATCCAGGATTCATCATTTAAGGCTTCATGTTTGTCTTTTGGCTCTATGTCAGATAGAAGAGCCATTAGATTCTCTGTGTCTCTGAAGGAAGATCTGGTTCTGACTCTGTCTGAAGTTTCTCCAAGTATCTGATCTCTTGGATGAGATCTTACCAGTCTTCAGCTTCTGGGTAGTTGAGATGCATGTTCATTTTGTATCTCAACATTCTCTTGTCTTGTTTCTTGAGATCTGGTTTGATTATCTGATTTATCTTCTTCTTGAGGATTATGAGAGGGTTCAGATTGGCTACTTCTGAGAGGCACTCCTTCAGACTGAGCTTCTCTCCTGTGGTCAGACAGAGGTAACATCATCATCTTTTGTTAGGTGAGAGTCTCTCTTCAGCTTCCTGAGTTGAGATCTTTAGATCTTTTATCAGTTCTTCTATCTCCTCATCAACTTCTTTCTGAGTATTTCCTGAACTTCATTGAATACTACATGCATAGATTCTTCAGTAGTTTTGGTTCTTAGATTATATACTCTGTAAGCTTTGGAGGTTAGTGAATATCCTAGGAAAATTCCTTTATTTGATTTGGTTTCAAATTTTCCTAGTTGATCTTTTGTATTTAAAATATAGCAATCACATCCAAATATATGAAAATATGAAACTGAAGGCTTCCTACCTTTCCATAGCTCATATGGAGTTTTATTTAATATCTTTCTTATAGAGACTCTGTTTAAAATATAGCAAGAAGTATTGACAAGCTTCTGCCCAGAAGTACATTTCAATTCCAGAGTCACATAACAAAGTTCTAGCCATTTCTTGAAGACTTCTATTTTTCCTCTCAACTACACCATTCTGTTGAGGAGTCCTTGGACAAGAGAAGTTATGAGTTATGCCATTTTTATCAAAGAATTTTCTAAACTTAACATTCTCAAATTCTCCTCCATGGTCACTCCTAACAGAGCCAATTCTGTATCCTTTCTCAGATTGAATCCTTTTACAAAAGGTTTTGAAGGAATCATGTGATTCATCTTTCTGAGATAGAACAGAACCCAGGTGAATCGTGAGAAATCATCCACAATGACAAAACCATATTTTTTTACCACTGAGACTCACTGTCTTAGTTGGTCCAAATAGGTCAATGTGGAGGATCTCAAGTGGCCTAGTAGTTGAGACATAGTTCTTGGGTTTGAAGCTTGATTTGCTGTGCTTTCTTTTGATACAAGGATCACACTTCAAGTCTTTGTCAAATTTTACCTTAGGTAATCCTTTGACAAGAGACTGACTAGCAAGCTGACTCATAGTTCTCATGTTAATATGTCCAACTCTTTTGTGCCAAAGCCATCTCTCATGATCATGAGACATGAGACAGGTGAGATCTGACAGACCCTCTAGTGAGACTGAGTAAAGATTTTTCTTTCTTGTTCCAGAGAAAATGATTTTTCCAGTTTTGGAGTCTATGATCTCACAAAAGGTAGGCTGGAAATTAACATGATAACCATTGTCACATAACTGACTGATACTCAGCAAATTATGTTTCAAACCTTCAACAAAATATACATTTTCAATCTTAGTTGAATTGGCCTTACCAATTTTACCTATGCCCTTGATATGGGCTTTGTTGTTGTCTCCAAAAGAGACAACTCCAGCAGTCTTTTCCTCAAGTGACAGGAACTTGCTTTTGTCTCCTGTCATGTGCCTTGAACATCCACTGTCCAGCACCCATTCTTTCTTGGTCTTTGCTGCTGCCAGGCACATCTGTTACAACAAGAGATTTAGTTTTAGGTACCCACTTGTATTTGGGTCCTGCATGGTTAGTTACCTTTCTCTCAGATGCTACTTGTCTCATGTAACAATCTGTGGCTTTATGACCATATTTACTACAACAAGAACATCTTTCTTTTTTCTTTTTTCTTGCAGGAATGAAGAAATCTTTATACCAAACTTCATTTGATGATCTCTCATAACCAAGCCCAGCTTTATCAAAAATGCCCTTTTGAGATCCAATGAGTCTCTCAAGGTTTTTTGTTCCATTTACAAATTTTTCTAGGTCATTTATGAGAGTTCTGTTCTGCAGTTTAAGCTGCTGATTTTCTTCTTGTAGCCTTTTTTGATCTTGCCCATTGAGAGCTTGAGTCTTATCTTTTACTTGTTCAGACAGTTTCATGTGAGACAACATGAGAATATTGTTTTTATGATTTAAATCTTCATTTTCTTTTTCAAGAAATTTGATTTCTCAAGAGTTGTATTCAAATCTGATTTAAGTAATGAGCTCTTAGAGGCAAGAAGATTTGAATCATACAGAAGATTCTCAAAAGCAGACTTAAGTTCATCAACAGAATATTCAGAGTCAGATTCATTTACCTCTTCATCTGATGAGTCTCCTTTTGCCATGAGACATAGGTTAGCTGACTGTCCATCTTGACTTTCCTCTTCATATGTGTCATCCCAGGTGGCCATCATTGCCTTCTTCCTAGGACTTTTCTTCATTTCTTTTCTGAGTTGAGGACATTCAGATCTAATATGCCCAGGCTTCTTGCATTCAAAGCAGATAAATTGTCCTTTCTTGTCAGATTTTATTTCTCCTCTCCTTGAGGGAAAATTCTTTCTTCCAGTCCCTCTGGCTCTCCACATGCGTCTGATCTTTCTTGAGATGTAGGCTAGCTCATCATCCATTTCACTATCATATTCCTCTTCCTCATCTTCTTCTGTTTCAGAATCTTGAGATGAGTTGAGTAAGGTTTGTTGAGAAGAGCTTATCCTTTTGCCTTTTGAGTTACTGGAAGCTGCTTTCAGTGCTATAAACTTGGGTCGTCTGATGAGATCTTCTTCCATCAACTCTTGCTCATGTACCTTCAGAGATCCAAGAAGTTCATCTAGTCTGAGAGTACTCAAATCTTTAGCTTCCTGGATGGCTGTTACCTTTGGTCTCCAAGGTTTGGGCAGACTTCTCAGAATTTTTCTTACCATATCCTGATTTGAGTATGTTCTTCCTAGTGATTTCAGGTCATTTGTTATGACAGTGAATCTCCTCACCATGTCTTCAATGCCTTCATCTCCATTCATCTTGAAGAGCTCATACTGTCTGACCAATATGTTGATCTTGGATTCTTTAACTTGATTTGTCCCTTCATGTTCAACTTCAAGAGCATCCCATATTTCTTTAGCTGAGACACACCCAGCTACCTTGTCATATTCACTTCTGCTTAAGGCACAAGTGAGAAGGTATTTAGCTCTTGAGTTGAGTACATATCTTGCCTTCTCAGCATCTGTCCACTGTTCTCTGGGTTTAGCTGCCCTAAGTCCAAGCTCATCTGTGGTGTATGGAACATAAGGGCCTATTTCAATGATCTCCCAAAGATCAGCATGTTGAGATTCAATGAACAGTCTCATCCTGTCTTTCTAGTAATAATAATCAGTTCCATCAAAGGCAGGAGGTCTGTTATTGAAGCTCCTTCAGGAATGAATAGACTTGTACTTGGACCAGCCATGGATCTTTTCCTCTTCACACAGAGGTGTGCTCAACCCCTACAGGCCGAGCTCTGATACCAACTGAAGTTGGCTGAACGTCTCTAGAAGGGGGGGTTGAATAGAGACTTTCCGAATCTGTTCCTGCAATTCCACACTAAAATTGATAGTTGAGATGTGCTCTCAAGTTTGTTAACTTGGAGTCTCTATTAAGAAAAGATGGAATTTATCAATTTTGGTAAAGATCTTTGTCTAGACTTTAGTTTAAAGTCTTATCTTGATTATCAATTCAACTGTATCTTTAGTTATCAAGCTGTATTAATTGATTCAAGATAAGCAGATATAAGAATGAGGTAAGAGACAAGAGACAAAGATCTTATCCTGGTTCACCCATGTTGAGTCTCAAAAATATCATAAGGTTGTTTATGATGTTTTAAGACAACTAGATTCCCAAAGTTTTAATGGTTGACAAATTTGACTTAAATTACTTATCATAGATACACACATGCTTTAATGTTTCATCTATGATTTCAGCAAGAGTCACTATGAGCCTACATAAAAAGACTAAGTGTTGAAGCTGTCTGAAGAAGCAGAACTCGTCTGAAGAGTTGAAGCTGTCTGAAGTAGTTCAACCCGTCTGAAGTATCAGTGCCGTCTGAAGTCTCACTTATGACGTGGCACCCTCTGCTGAAGCTTGTGAAGACTTTTCTGAACCTCTGCTGCACGTACCTTTTCAAACACGTTTATAGCAAGGAACACAGAGACCTTTCCTAGTGATTTTGAATTTCATACACCACTGAGGAAATCTCTGCAACGCAGTCTCTGCAGCAACATTTGCAGCAGCCTTATGGCAAGAGAAACCTTGCACCGTGTCAGAAACATCAGAGCTCTCAGAAGCATGTCTCACAACGGATTAAATAGCATTTAATGCTATCTCTAAACGGTGGTATTTCAACGGATTGAAGTTTGGGTATAAATACCCCTCCATGAAGACCATTAAAGATAGAGAGTGTAGTGAAAAAGAAAAAAATACAAGAAAGCCCAGAGAAACATCACGCTGCAAGTTTTTACTCTGTAAGAACTCTCTGATAAAATTCGCTGTACACATTTGTATATCCTGAGCATACCTCAGATTTTATTGTACATTGTATTGGTTTAAGCTTCAAACTCATATAGTTTAAAAGCTTAAACTCCTTTCTTTGTAACCTTGTTTAGAGCCTGGAGAGGCTTGGTTGATAAAAGAATACTTGGTTGTAGAGCCTGGAGAGGCTTGGTTGATAAAAAAATACTTGGTTGTAGAGCCTGGAGAGGCTTGGTTGATAAAAGAATACTTGGTTGTAGAGCCTGGAGAGGCTTGGTTGATAAAAGAATACTTGGTTGTAGAGCCTGGAGAGGCTTGACTACAAAAGAATACTTAGGTGTAGAGCCTGAAGAGGCTTGACTGTAAAAGAATACTTGTAATCTTGAAAGATTAAAAGAAAATCCAAGTGCTAGTTGGCATTGGGACTGGACGTAGCTCACAGTGGTAGTGAGTGAACCAGGATAAATTCCTTGGCTAAGTTTTCTTACCCTTATCTCTTGTCAATTCTTTTTTATACTAATCAAGGGGTTAGAATAATTAATCTGATATTTTATAAAGGCACACAAACATCTTTTAAAATCAGTATTTTTAGGCCGTCTGAAAACTTCAGACAGTCCTTTAAGAGCCTGTCTGAAATCGTGTATTTAACTCCCGTTTGCGAAAAGCTTTCTAAAATATTCAGAACACCATTCAACCCCCCTTCTAGTGTTTCCCTGTGTTCCTACAACCCACTCCTTGGGCTACGTCCAGTCCCCACAACCTGTGAGATTTTCCACTATTGACAAACCAGTCAATACAAGTATTCTTACAGCCTCTTCAGGACATCTCACTCACACTAAGCCTAGGCACACTCCTATCTTATCTCACAAGTATTCTTACAGCCTCTTCAGGACGTACACACCTCACTCTAAGACTAGGCACACTCTTATCTTAGATGAGACAGGTTATAGATAGATGTTTGTGATAAGTCTAGCCTAAGCTCATACAAAGTATGGATATAAAAGTAAATGAGCTAGACTAGGTCTCAACTCTGGTTACAGTATTGGAATGATATTCACAGAGAGGAGATGAAAGAGACAGATGTATGATCTCAAGATGAGATGTGTCTGTGCTCAGACAGCTGGTAGATACACTTGAGATGTCTGTTGAGATGTGATAAGATGCTTAATGATTTCACGGAAGTGTAGGCAGTCTCTCTCACTTCTCAGCTCTTGATAATGTCTCTTTTATATCAAGACTTGAGAAACTAGTCGTTATATGGCCGTTACAGTCCGTTGGAGGGTACAACAGTAGGCACAGTCTTTACAGTAGGCAGACAACAACTTTCAGTCTTTAAGGTACTGTGTCAGTGTCCTTGTGTCCTTGTTTGTCTTCATGCTGACTCTACTTGTTGTCTTCTCAGTTGAGCTTGAATTCTTGCTTCTGTTTAAAGTCTGACTTACTTTTCTTGCATCTGTGCTAAGATCTCATCCTTCTACATCTGACCTTGAGAGGACGTCTCAAGCTGTTCTTGCATCTTAAGCTGAACTTGCATCTGTTCATGGCTTGCATCTCAAGCTGTGCTTGAGTCTCTTTTTAGTTCTAAGTCTTCTTGCATCTTAGCCGGGTCCTCATCTGATCATGAGACGACATCTGAACATACAA